>SNQN01005981.1:0-21194 GCA_008642245.1 Bassia scoparia
ATATATAGTATTGGCACGAAAAGGGAATTAGTGAGATAAAGTACACGTATCATAAGAGTCAGATATAGAGCACGATAAGATTATGTCATTAAATGCTTTTGTTGTCAATATAAGACCATCTTAGATTGGCGGCTATTTTCCCTGAAATCGCGAAGCTAATACTATCTTTCTATTAGAGGCATCGCGTATTAGGTCGGACGAGTGAATGTCTCCATGGTACACTCATTGCTTAATTGAGAAACTGTTGTTTGTCTGAGATTAGAATTTAATCTTTTTAAGTGTAGTATTCTGTTTTTTGATATGGTCATCTTCAAAACGACAAGGTGAGAAATTCAAGTCCACACACTGTCACAAGGACTATTCACAGTCGATTATGGTATGAAGGAAGATTAGTTGGGAACCATCTGCCTAACCTTGGTCGCGCTAATATATTATGTGGAGAATCTGCTAAATTTTTCTAAGTTATAATGCCACTACACCTTTATTCCCTTCCCATCATATTTCTGAGCTCATAGGTTTGTAGAATGCACTAGAATCCCTTGAGAGCAAATAGTCTACTCTCTCGTTGATCTTGAACACATTAATAATATCATAGTTCGAGTCACCTCTTCGAGTTTCTTCATATCGGAAAGGAGTACTCCATGAACGTCTTTATCGTGGTCGCTGGTCGTGTGTAGCGCAAGGCTTGTACTAGATGACTCAAAGCTCCTCTATCTTCTACAACCTCTCTCACGACTCAGTTAGCTTGCGCATCAGTCTTTGTACATTCACATACTAGGTTGAGGAGACAAACTAGTTTGGCTATGGCATTGTAACATTGGAGACTACCTAAAAATTCTGCCATCGCACCACACCTATGATAGTAAAGATAGTGTATAATTCATGAGATTAACTGAGTTCCTGATTGTGCATGGAGGAATAATAATAACCTTAGAATAATTAATTTCCAAATCACATCATCATGGAAGGTTGATCAGTTGCCATAATATAGAATTGTACATGTTTTTTTTTCCAATTCTATTGGTAAAATTTTTCAATTATACGCTATGGAAACATTCCACTATTGTCAGCAATCTTACCTTCATAGGGTTTCTTTCTCGGCTTTCCTTTGAGTAGATCACAGTACTCGAAGAGTAGTTCTTTTTTGCCAGAAACACACTGAACATACCTACTAGCTATTGATCTTTCAGATAAAAAGAATTGCTTTATGAACATTTATTCTATAATACTCACAGTTAGAAAAACTGCTGAGGTCATACTCGGAACGAATTGGAAACATCTTAATTGGGAATGTAAATAGGGACATTAACATAATAAGTGAGGATGAGAATACAACATTGAGTGAATTTTACTTTTTATCCTTTTTAATTATGTAACATTATTCCACTGGTCTATTCATCATTTTATTAATATCCAAATCAGGATTCTTCCTGACACGTACCTTTGGTCTAGCAACCAAATCTTTTCTTGAGTAAATCCTACCATCCCGAAGATTAATTTTAGATTGATTGTATCGCTGAATGTTATTTTGTCTATGACAATTTTATTTCATTATATGAATTATTTTATGGAGTTTTTCTATATACTCTTCAGTAGTGAATACATAAAACACCATTTTCGACTTCAAATATATTTATATAGCTAACAATCAAATATTGACCTTAATAAGTATCTATCTATATTTCTTTCTCCGAGATACTTCCTATTAACGACGGATAGAAGTCCACATTATTTCTAAAGTAAATTCTCAGAACCATTGCTCCTGTTGACATCTAGGCGTCGAGTAGCCATAAGGTGTCTAGTGACCGTCGAACTATCTAAAATTTGAGACTATCTTATGTTTATCACATGGAGATTAGAAGATCGGACAACAGCCGAATGTACAGCGATTATGCAGCATAATTAATTTTGAGTTTTGTGAATAAGAAGAATACTTCATATCGGATAGATTACGAGCTCTTATCGGCAGTATTATTTACTCGTCTTGTAAGCTCTTCACTACATGGCTCTGCCAGTTAATATATTAGTCGCAGTAGCCTCGCGTGCACTATGCTTCGATATAGCCAGAAGATGTAGGAAACTCATACTGTAGAACTACCTCAGTTTTATATATACTTATTCGTAGCTCTCCGAGAGAGGTATTAATAACTATATATATTAAAAAGCGGAACAAGGCTTTATTATTCTTCCCGTCTATCTATTGGGTTGGATTTGTCCCCGCTCTGGTTAGGCAATATGTAAATATAACCTCGCGGTTTAGGCTAACCATCGCCGAGTTTAGAAACTTCTACTTCTTTTTTGTCATGGCAACTTGGGTCTCCTTTTAATTTCGTCTCTTATGGTTGACCGTGTGGTCAATTGTAAGTAAGACGTGTTTCAATTCTCGAACTTTATACGACTAACTATTCGTATTTTTTATTATCTAATTCAAGATATAAAATGTCCGTTATCTAATATTACTCATTAATGCTCTCGACTCGTCCCCTTACGCAAAAGTGATTACCTTGGGTCGTTTATTTGGTAACATCTCTGACTTGCTAACTACTCTGAGTCAACAACGACGATTTTCCGAAAGACAACCATACTAAGGTGCTTATATTAATTTTATCCATAAGGTTTAAGTTACTAGATTCTATTTATTTAGATAATTTATACTGATAGTTTGAGTAAGCACAAGAAGCATTAACGGATTCTGTTCTCTGAGATTCCAACAACCAATAACAAGGTTTTATATTCGGACGAAAACTGATCAACTACCGCTAAAAAATTATTTAAAATACATTTAAACTAAAATAACTAATAATTAACTAAAATATATTTATTTTTTGATTTACCATTGCTTTTAATATTGCAAAATGTTGGGGATCGTCATCCTTTGTTTGTCAATCTTAATTTAATTAGTAACTTTTAAATTGTACGTGAGATTGTAGGTTTGATCGAGCATCTTAATAAGTACTAAACACAGTAGAAACTTAGGGTTAGTAACGCTTCTAAGGTGCTAAAAATGTAAGTTAATGTGCATGCGTGAGGGATATAGTCATACCTCAGCGATGAATAGGAAAACTTGGAGAGTATGCTAATATGGCGAGAACCCGTACAAGGTACGGGTTCACTTTGTAATTGATTGATTTTATAAATGTGTGAAAGTAATGATAAGTAATAACAATGATGAAAATGAGAAAGCAATGATAGACAATAATCAAGGAATAGAGCGACTAACAAGATTTAAAATTTATTACAATGAAAATAGGGCGTTGTGCGTATGATGTGTTCGTGAATTAACAGACCCAGTATACGAAATCTGAACCATGTCCCCATTATATCATAGCCGCCTCGAATGATGAGATACGATTGATGAATATTTTTTGTGTTTAAGTAAAACTTTGGAACCGATAGGTACACAGAAATTAAAAACAAACAATATTGGATTTGTACACTCACTCCACAAGAGGATATTTTAAAAAGAAAAAATAATACAGAGAAGTGAATTGAATTCTCGTCAAAAAAGGAAGTCGACTGTACCATAGAACTGGTTACTTTGATATTGATAATTTTTTTAAAAATTATTTTTAAGAAAGAAATATCGAATTCTAAAAAAGAAAAAATACAAATTGCTTAAACAATTCTTAAAATAAAAAAGTGTCACATGTCAATGTTATTAAGTACAAAAATACTTATTTAGGAAATAAAGGCGAAAAATCATCGAGATGTGAGCGATTGAGTTGAATTTCCTCAATTATTGAAAAGTATTCTCAGGATATACACACAGAAACTTCATTTGTATAACTTAACAAGGGTGAAAAGGCGAACAGTTACTCGGATTATGTCACATGAATATTAAAAAAGGGGAAAAGATGGAAGAATCACACGTAACTTCTGAATCCTCATATCATAATCTTTCATTTATATTGAAGGACAGAGGTTGTAGCAATAGAGACATTTTTTTATTAAAGAATAAAAGGACAACAGAACAATAGGAACAAATAAAAACGCAAAAAGAGAAAACATGGAAGAAGAAACGATTACCTAGGGAAATAATTATTTCAAAAAAAACAGTTAAGGAAAATGGAACAAAAAATTATAGAAACATTTTACAACTAAAGAAAGAAAAAGTAACATAAAGGTAAACGGAAAATTCGTACACATAAACACAATTAGGAATTGCTGTCGCATGTGACAAAATAGTATTATATATACAAAAGAAGGATACATGAGGAAGACTCAGCTGAGCAGAACAAACACGAAAAAACTACGAAAATCTCCTGAAAACAAAACAAGGATAAAACTAGCAGGGTAAAAAAGAGGATAGAGACGACAAATCGATGAATCTTATACAGCGCTCAATGGCGTAATACCTTCCCATGTGATCGACAAATGACCATAGCAGTATAATAGAGGATAGTTATTCATTAGAAAATTGCAATGAATTATCAGATTAAATATATAAATTTGAGTATTTTTAAATAAAGCCATATTAACACTCTAATTATTGAATACCAGAAAAAGATAAAGCGTAGGAAAGGATATCCCATGTAGTCAATAAATTGTATAGATTTAGAATGTATCTAAAAGGTATGTAGATTATATTACTATATAAGCATGTATATAGGTTATATATTATATTAAAGAGGACCAGATCTGCTTATATGAAACAAATGTGAGATGTAGTGCCTAAATATGTTTCAATAATGGTAGCATGAAAAAAAAGGTATGTAAAATTTATATTATGGATTAGAGTAATCTCAGAATTCAACTTTGTTACTAGCGCTCTACTTTGAATGTCGCCACAAATAAATCGGATGGCCTTGACTTTGACACTAAAATCGGAGGAAGTATAGAATGATGTTTTTGAGTGTTATTTCATGAGAGACGAGAACGCAGTATGGCAGGTATATGTGAGAGTCTGAAGAGTGTTAGAGAGTAGATAAAGCTGGCCTATCACGGACTGTAGCTAGAAGAGTCATACTGCAGTGTGTAAAATTTTATATCCATCAGCAAGAGGAAAACGCTTCGAGCAATAACCACGTTTTGCGTATATTGAATTTGTTGCATTTGTGGCTCGTAGGTACCTAGGAGCGTAATACTCCCGCTGCTTCCTGCGTATATCCTCGTATACAGCGTATATACCTGAGCCTGCTTTCCATAATTTTTTTGGAAAATTTCGTGCTATGATATTGAGCGTAATTTAACGCTCCTGTTGAGCGTATTATACGCTCCGATGAGCGTATATACGCTCACACTTGCGTTATATACGCTTGAATATTTTTCGTAATATTTTTTCAAAAACTCGAATAATTTGAATTTCCTCCATTTTATTCGTGATTCCTTGATTGCAACGTACCTAGACACCCTTGCTTCCAAGACAGAGGTTCTAGAATGTTCTAGAAGGTTCACGTATTTCCGGAGTATTTTTTCTAATTATTCGCGTATCTTCTGGCGTATTCTGGCGATTTAATCATTTGCAAAATTCTAGAAAATCATAAGAGTGAGCGCATAAGGTCACACAGCACCTTGGATCTCGATATGGCAATGTTCTAATCTATACTATATGCCGAAGACTACCATAAGGGGGGATGAGCTACCTTGGCGCATGTGGTTAATTGATCGCGATGGGCTAAAGTAAGTCTATCCGCGGCCCATTCCGTGTGTCCACGTGTTTACTGATAGCGTGTGCATAGAGGTACGTTGGCCATACAGAAACCCTATTGCTAGCTGGTGAAAAACTGGACCAAGCTCTACTTTTAGGCGTGGTACAGTGGATAGATGATAGATTTTGTACGGTGCTAATGAGGTTTGGCCTAATAGCGTACCGCTTCACCATTCTTCGAGGTTTGAAAACGTGAGCAATATAGAATCAACCCTAACAATTAGTAGTGGTAATACACGCTGCAGCATGACACCACTTATCATTAGGTTTTTCCATCCATTTTGACACCTCAATATTAAACTGTTTGCAATTCACTTCGTTAAACTCTAACTAGACTTAAGAGTTTATATAATGATTATTAATATTAAAAATAATTAATTTAACCACTTGACCTTGTTTTCCCCCTTGACAATTCTTCAGTGTATGAGCACGGAGCCACATCCACTACACGCCATGTATAAGTTTTCTAGAGCTCTATTACTGATCCCTTCCTCCTTAGCTCCTTCCAATATGACCACGAGACCTAACACAATTACCATAACCACATTACCCCGTACATAGGTCAAGATCTTTTAGCCTCCTTGATCATAGCTCTTCCATGACACGAGCCACAACAACCACCGCTTTCCCTACTTCGTTCCCAAAATCTTCGAGCCAATGAGACTAACATCAACCACAATTCGAGCCCCAAGATTTGGATTTAATAGCAACATTTCGAAGGTTTTTCGAGCAATCAATAACAATTTGAGCAACCCAACACATTAGGCACAAAACAACAGAAATTCAAACCTTTAAGGTTTGAATTGTATAATTAAAGTATCATTTTGGGGGGAAACTAGTCTCAAATTTTTTCGCAGACACTTGAGTTCGAATTTGGTTGTTGAATTTGCAACAATACAACATAGTAGCCTGCAGCATCGCAACCCACGAGCACAGCAAAAGTGTTGTGTTCTGAGTTCGAATTATTGTTCGAATTTTCACGTTGTTGGTGCTGTTATTTTTTTGGTTGTTGTAGAGGTGATCATGGACCGGCCCGGGCCGAGCTTGGCCTAGAATATAGGCCCTTTAATTGGGCTCGAGCCGAGCCTAGGTTTCGGGCGGGCCCAGCGGGCTTTCGGGCTTTTTTCGGGCCGGACCCAAATTTTTAACCTAAATGCCTAAAATTTAATTGCCAAGCCTGAACGAAAAAATGGCCCATCCCGAATTCGGGCCGGAAAAAGTCGTGACTAAAGCCCGCAAAAATTTCGAGACGGGCWTGTGGGTCGAGCTCTATATGATCACCTCTAAATTGTTGTGTTTGCTGCGTGGTTTGAATTTGTTTGGGTGGTTCAAATTGTGGGTCGTGGTTTTAATTGGTTCGATAGCGGTGGTAGGGATTTCAATTGGGTTGTGTCATGGTTGGTAGGTTAGGAGTTCGATTGGATTGCGGTGGTTGGGAGTTCGAAAGGCGTGTGTCGTTATTGGGTAGCTGTGGTTGTTGTGTCATGGTTGGGTAGGTGGTTGGGTAGGTGGTTGGGTGGACAACCGATTGTAGCAGCAACCAGAGATGAGGATGAGTGGTGGTAATGGGTTAATTCAATTTAATTGTTTAATAATT
Source organism: Bassia scoparia (assembly GCA_008642245.1). NCBI lineage: Eukaryota > Viridiplantae > Streptophyta > Magnoliopsida > Caryophyllales > Amaranthaceae > Bassia > Bassia scoparia. Next base: position 7,245 of record SNQN01005981.1, read on the forward strand.
TATTTTAATTTGATTATTTAATTGTTTAATTAGTTATTTTAGGTKATAAATAGGTTAATTAGTTAGTTTAAGTGTTAAATGGATGGAATTTTAACAGYGTCAGTTAATTTTTAATGGCTAGGGTTATGTGAACTATTACCGCCTGACCTCAGAGTTACTTGATCCKTTTGTCAAATTCCAGGGGTACCGAATCTATTAGGCCAAATCTCAGGGGCACCTRAGGAAATTTCCCATTTATAAATAAATAAAGCCCRGTRATAGATGCACCTGAGGATGGGATAATAAGGAGTTACTATTCATTAACGAATAGTAAGTCAATGCCCAGTCATTACTCCACTTCACCATGCCACCAAAGCTCATATGGGCCACATAACTAGGGTGTGCGAAATTTCCGATTCCGATTTTCCGATACGATATACGGTTTTTTTTTTCCGAAAATACGGACTTCCGATCCGGTTTTTTTAAAATTCGGAAAACCGGACCGGATATCCGGTTTTTTAAATTTCGGAAACCGGATGGAATCGGAATTGCCGAATTAAAAATCGGATATCCGAATTATATGTAAATTGGGCTTTTTAAATTCGAAATCGGAACGGATATCCGGTTTTTAAATTCGGATATCGCGTTTTAAATTCGAAAATCGATATTGAGCCAAAATGATTGGATTTTAATTAAAAATTGACATTAAAATCACGCAATATTAAGCTCCAAACCGATTCGGATATCGCTTTTCCGATCCGATTTTTTCGGATATCCGGAAATTCGGAAATCCGAATTATTCGGATCGGAATCGAATTAAAAAATAGATTTTCAAAATTCGGATATCGGAATTCGGACCGGAATTTTTCCGGTATCCGGTTTTGAACAGCCCTACACATAACAGCCTCCTCATTCCTCTAAACTCCCTTGTCTCTTAGTGAAAAGAAGCTAATGCGCGCTGTGCAACGGCTAGTATTTTTTAAATGTTAATAACTTATACTATAATTTATGTTTAAAAATACTATTTACATATATCCTACAAAATCCCATATGAATATGTTTATTCCTTATGACCATAAAATATTTCATTTTAAAACTTTATTTGTACTTATATCCTAAAAAGACAAACATAAAGATTAAAGACGGACGAATGGAGGAGTATTATTATTTTTATGAAACCCGCATTTAATACTCATGCAAACTTGTGATAATGACACATGACAAATTCCTTGTACAATAACTCTTTTAATAATCTTACAAGAACGTCTTTTATAATCTTTATAGATTTAAATTAGGTCAAATTGCTAATAACTATCCACTTTTTTTCAACTTTTAGAAACAATTGCTCGGATTTTATTTTTCAAAACAACTACCCACTTTTTATGATTTCTTTGCGAACCACTTACCTAATTTTTTACTTCCAGCCAAAAAAGCGAATTCCGAAGCCCGTTACTCCTTCTCTTCTTCATTTCTTTCTTCTTCCTTGTTCATTTCTTTCTCACTCTTTTACTCATTCTGATTCAAACTCACTTATAGTCTCTCAAGAAATCTCATCTCTACTCAAATAATTAGTTAAATTCATATCCAAAACAAAAATCGCTTATTATTTTCAAAATTTGGGCAATTATTGGCCATCAGATTGTGCATTTTTGGAGCAGATTAATGTCGAATTTGGTTTGAATTACTGCGATTAGGCTTTCTATATTTGCTCCATCCATTGTTGATCAATTTCGCCAGTTTTTTTTCGTAATTTTCTGAAGGAAAATTGGTTCTATAGTTCGAAAAAATCTTATTTTTTAGATGGAATCTTATTTTGGAGTTAAAAACCTAACTTTCCAGATTGAAAGAATGGAGCATTGTGTTCGAATTTGCATTTAATTCGACATTCACCAGCGAAGTTCGAAACTGGATTGTTTGTTCGACTTCCTGCATTTTTTTTGCCCTTTTGTTCATAAGTTCAAAGTTTGCAGTTTATTTCGAAGTTCTGTGCTCGTAATTTCAGTGAATAAGTCAGTTCAATTTAAATGTGAACTAAAATCAATTTTTCTTCTTATTCATCCTCACTGAATTTCATCTTATTCATGTTCATTGAATTTCATTCACTGAAATTATGAGCACAGAAATTTGAATTCAAGAGCATGGTTCACTTTCAGTTTGGTAATTAGTTGTTCATAGACGCGAAATTTAATTGATTTTGTGTTTTTTAGATAAATTTGATACATAAATTCGAGTAGAGATGAAATTTGTGAGTGGTTTATGAGTGATTGTAAGTGAGATGGGTGAAATTGAGTGAAAAAGCTAAGTGAGAGGAAAAGGAGGCCGGAACAAAGAAGAATCAAGATGATTAGATAATTGATGAGAAAGGAGAGTAAAACTACATGATAGAGAGAGAGAGAGAGCAGGTGGACAAGAGAGAGAAAGTGAGAGAGAGGGAGAGGAAGGTGAGGTACTCGCTAATGGCTGTGATAGGGAAGTGGAGGGTGATCTAGAAATGACCCGAGCCTTCGATAACACAATCAAGGTAGTCTTCCGGCGGTTCAACGAAACACTTTCTTCTACCACACTAAGCCTCAACATACAACCACTAAACCAAACCAGCACTACCAAACTAGCTCCACCCACCACCATACTTCATTGCTCAGAAATCACCTACGGAATTTAACCCCACAGATGAAGCTTTTCCCCTATTACCATCGAAACCTTAATTATCCGATCTAGCCACATCTTGGTGTGATGCCTTAATTTTTAAAGTGGTTGGAAATCTTTTGCTGCAGATTATTGATGGAAAAAATAAAAATTTATGGAATATTACAGGAAAAATGCAGTGGAATTTACTAATGAAAGGCTTTTTATGTCTTGTGAGTCGAGGAACATGTAAATGCATATTTGAGTAATGGACTTGGTTTATCCATTCAAGTTTCATCTTTGTCCAACATGGACCCAGGATTCAAGGTTGACGAAGCACAAAATCAAAATTTCCAGTGTGGGGTTAAACTGCCAGATCTCCAATTGAATTCCATAATAAGGGTTTTCTGAGGAAAATTGGGAATGCACTAGGAACATTCATAAGGAGGAAAGCGAGAGAGTGGGCAAGGGAAGCTTCCAGAAACAAAAATTTTAATTTCAGGGCAAATTATCCTTGGTCTTGAGGGGAGTCTTGAGGTGAGACTCCTCAAGTCTTAGGGATAATCTTGCTAAAGACTACCTAGATCTTGAGTTGAGTTTTGATTTTCAAGACCCAACTCAAGACTCTTGTTGGACCTTGTCCGATTTTCATTGGGTCTTATTATTTTTTTGGTCTCTTTTTTTTTTCTTTTTTTATCAATTTATATCATTTGTTTATTTTTTTTTAAAGAATAAAGAGAGTCTTGGTTGGAGTCTTGGATAAAGTATGAAAATGTAGAGAGTCTTGATGTGAGTCTTGAAAATTAAAATTTGTGGAGGAAGCTTATGTGGAAGAGTTTGAAGGGGAGTCTTGGAGTCTTGGGATAATCTTGCCCTTAATGGATCTGGAAAAGGGTCTAAAAGCATCAATTTGGCTGGGTCACTTGAAATAGGAATTATTATGGTGCAACCCACCAACTTTCTACAGTTGTTGCCATACTTTGGGACATCTGATGACCTCATGTCCATCAAAGAAACCTCCAACAGAGGTTGAAATACAACAAATTATTGTAACCAAACCTCATCACCAAACACAACACCATAGCCATACAACACCACAACCCGCAGATTTAGCCATGATTCCCACTTTAAACAACTTGGACGATGGTCCTTTCAAGGCAAGAAAAAAAGAAAATGAATAAAAAAAGAAACAAGGAAAAAGAAAAGGAAAGAGGAGGCCATCAGAAGGGAGGAAAGCTCCATGGAAATTGCAGAGGAAAAGAGGAGCTTTGTTTCTTTACCAAAAAGGAAATTTGGCRCCAGAAGGGAATAGAAAGTGAAAGGAGTGAAGACAAAGTGAAGGCACGTGACTTTTCGAATTCAGAATTAAGTCATGTGCCATCAAATTCACTTTGCATAACACAAGCGTTGAGATTGGACACAGGTCAATTTCAAGAGCTCCTACCAACAAATGCTTATGAAGATAAGCTCTAGCATCACACAACGTCTAAACCCTTAAACTCCAACCACAAAAGCCTCACTGTACTCCAACCTTCACAGCCATCACTAGATCTCTTCAAAACACAAACTCTTACCTTCAATGGCATCCGAATTTAGATCAGCGAAGGCCTTCGTACGATACTGGATGGACTCTTTCAGCACTCCAAACCCGAAATTTTCATTACCAAATCAGGTCCCACCTATTCAGCCACCATTTCCGCTGATCTACTATAGCCCCTCTGAWTATGCAATAGAACTTCAATTTCAAGAAGACCTAATCCCGACATATTGGAAAGTCAATCYGAACATGTTCAAGTACGAGTTCGGAACAACTTYGCAACATTCTCAACTCCCATTAAGTCAGTTCCGAATGTTTGTGAAAACCMAGAACTAGCAGAAGCCATGATAGATAACATATGCATGGTTCTAAGGGACTGAGGAGATSTAAGACCGCTCCACCTCCTGAGCTGTGGAGATCTGAGCGAATTGCATCCTACGGATGCAGAAAGGTTAATAAAGTAGCTATCTCAAGCCCACAACTCACCAACCATTGTACCAGAAGAATTCGCTTGGATCATGGATCCAGCCCCAATTTTACCACAAAAGAGAAATGCTTMTGTRATATCAGGAGAGGGTATTCMGCTGAAAATGAGGTGTCTCTCAAATGCATTGTACATTGGACCGGTGCAAAGGGAGTTCAAATAGATCGAGCTTCAAGGATTCACCTTCAAGGAAGAGACCTCAGCGAGATGATTTTGGAAAATGTTTGCACAGCCACTGGAAAACAAGCTATATTGCTCAGAAAGTCACAGGTACATTGATCTCAATATCTTGTTGGCTTGATGATTTGAGCATATTTCATCATAGCTAAGGTCTTTTTCTCTTTCCATTTTTCATTTAATTTAAATTTATTGCGGTGAATTTCGTTTAATGAAATTCTTGAATTTTGACTGTTATGTTGACATTAACATGTAAAATATTGATTTAATTCATCTTGTTCAATTGAGCTTCCAATGAATTTTTAAGTGTCGTTTGAACAATTTTCCTGATTTTTTTGATTGAGAACCAATATTTGAATAAGCAATATGTTTTGAACATATTGTTGTTGGTATAATTTTTAAGTGTCCGTTTAAATTGGCAAGAGAAAATAGTGTATGACTACCTATCTTGTCTATGACCTATCTATATATTTGGTAAATTGAATGCTATTCGTACGTGTGATAAAATTCGTATAAATCCTTTACTTTTGATGTGTTAGTTGTAACTATGTAAGCAAACATATGTTCCCTTTCTTTCTCTTAACTGTTGTTGGATATATGCCAAGTGAATCTGGTGATAATTGCTGCCTAATTTCTCAAAAATAATAATCCTTTGTTATCTGTGCTCATTAAAAATTTTCCTGATGCATTTGTTTTGGTTTTAATTTTTCAAAAAAGTTTCTGCTCGATGCTAAAATTTCCATCCTGTAGGGTAATTTGTTTTGACTTCTTTTTGTTTCTTCTGTTGTGACTTGTGAAGGCAAGAGACATGCCAATATGTGTACTATTTATATCATGTACGGAAGTATGATATTTTATGGGGTTTTGTGGACTGTAGCAATGCTCAAATTCTCCATCTATCTTTGTTTGTGTAGGCCAGACATTGGGATTTTTGCTTTCTTGACAATTGTCTTTATGGCTACCAAGCCTACAAGTATAGCTTTCTTTGGTGGTTGTCAAAATCTATTTTTTGTATGTGTTACTGTGTGTACTAGAATAAGATGTTTTTGTGATCTATTAAATGTTGTGTAATTATTAATTAATGAAAAACTGAAGATCATCACTTTTTGCCTTTTTGTAATGGACTAACGGTAAGAGAGAGAAGGATTAACCGTAAAATTTGATTTGTCGTTTGATTGCATGTCTTTTGTATTGATGCATCATGCATCTGTAATGCTTGTAAGTGTGAAGAACTAAGTGACCCAAGACCAGGTCATTTGATTGCATGTCTTTGCATTACTATAACAAAATTTGAAACAATTGGCATGAATAGAATGAAAACTTTCATCAGCTTCCCTTCAATAAAAGTTGGATTCTTTTAATTTAGGTGTCGTATTTGTTTGCAGATACTAAGTAGTTCTGGGTATGTTACATTCAATAGACCTAGATCAGTAAAGCCGAACTTAGCAATTTTTGTACCGAGTTGATAGAAACCTTTCAAAAGAGAAGCAATATTGAACTGACAAATTAGGAATTGTATATAGGTATTGAATGTGGAAAGTGTGTAGTCCACTTACTCCACTGATCAGGATGAACAAATTTTGTTCCGATGTCAACATTATTACGCCGTATATTTAGTTTTTTTCCTTTTTCAGGGTTGCTTTCACAATTAAGGAATAGCATTTCTTCCAATTTTAACTAATTAGTATTGCAAGCCTTTTACAGATTGAATAAAGAAGTATATCTGATTAGTATCTGTTGTGGTTTTCTTTCGGTGTTGTTTTGTTAAGATAATAGAAGTATAAGGACCTGCTCTGTCGTGTGTTTCTACTGTATGCAAAGATTTTATTATTGCACTATAATTTCCATTGCTTGCATCAATCTTTCGCACCTTCACACGTATGCTCCAATTGTAGCTTATTTTGGGTTTAAACTTTTCAGTTGTTAATTCGTCACAAATGTGACAATGATCCAGTAATTAGACTGGCAATGGCAATTTGTGTTACGACACAAATTTTTGATATCCTTGAGTAATTTAGCACTCAATAATGTTTTGTATAGCTTTATATACCTCCAACGGCCCAACCTCTCTCTCAGTCTCCTTCCTGTACCTTCAATGGTTGTTTGGTGGTTAAATATTATGTTTTTCTCTACTGCACCTCATGTTAGAACTAATCTATGTCTGTTATTTGCTTAGCACATTATTGCTACACACAGCCAAATATTTATCTTGCAATTCACTCTCGTAATAAGCAGCTTTGCAGTACATTTCCACCATAATTTTTACAACATGCTTAATCTGAACTTTTGCCAATTGGCAGACTTGATGTTCACCCTGTCATGCTTAATCTGAACTTATGCCAACTGCATTGGAATTTTGCTGCTTCATTTCAGGCCAAGGGAGTCAAACAAGAAGAGGGTTATTTTGGCCATTTTTGACGCTTCTTTTGGCTGTTGTCTATTGTTTACGTCCCTTGAAATGATGAATCGTGAATGATGGAGAAGTTTCCCTGTTTGAAGCTATAGTAAACCTTCAAGTATGTCTTTCTGTGCCAACTAAATTAGTGACAAGACAAGTCATATAAATCCTATATAATTCCATTATCATGTGGAGACGTATATAGATCATAAATCCTTGTTCAAATATCCAAGATTTTGTCTCCATAATTGACGTGTTGGTGAGGAAATTATTTATTACATAACATACGAAGTAATTAATATTCTTAAAAATACATGTGGTATAACGACCGATTTAAAAATCATACGAACCAATATTTGAACTTATTATAAGATAACATAAAGTCAGGGATTCTTGTTTGAATTTTCTGAAACGTATAATTTTTTAGCTTAATGAGAAGATACGGGAGGCTGTGAAAAGGGAGAAATGATTTTCCGCTGCCTAGTGCAGCATTAGTATTGCAGCACAGGGGGGCAATTTTGGAAAATGTTTGTCAAAAAAGCTGTGGACCCCACACTGCTTACATATTCTCTTCTCACGTGGTTATTGCACTCAGTATTACTTGCGAAAATTCAATGTTTTGCTGCGAAAATGTACAGTAAAATTGCCAAAATTTTCAGATCTCCCTCCAAATTGAGGTATTTTGTGCGAAAGTACAAAATTTTTTATCCAAAAATTCTCCAACTTTACTTTGACATTTTTTAGAGCACATAAACTCCATGGAAGCTTAGGTGTTGTCATTTATTGTGGTTAGTTGGGGCACAAATACTTCATTCCATGTTATTTATGAAAGCTAATTCTCCAGTAATGGATATAATGACTTCCAGTTGATGTGTTGATTGGCAGCAGCTATGGGCAACAGCAAGTGACACAGGTTAGTGTTTGTTTAATCCGTTGTATTTTCCTTGTGTAATTCGCATGCATGTTTTAGTAATTCTACCTACAATGTCATTCTATTGTGTCAAGGGTTTGAAATGATCTTGGATTTGGCGAGTCGGTTATTGTTTTTGTGTGTTAATTAGGAGTAGTATTAAATTGGTGATTATAATTAAGTTGATAGTAATTGGTGATTATAATTAAGTTGATAGTAAATTGGTGATTATAATTAAGTTGTTATTAAATTGGTGATTATAATTAAGTTGTAGTAAAAATTGGTGATTATAATTAAGTTGATAGTAAATTGGTGATATAATAAGTTTGTTATTAAATTGGTGATTATAATTAAGTTGATATTAAATTGGTGATTATAATTAAGTTGATATTAAATCTGGTTTGGTGTTTGTCAAGTGTGATTGTGTCATACCCATTTATTTGTTTACAATTAATATTTGCTATATTAAAAAAAAAATGCCTTTGGTCGGTGGATGATGTTGTTAGGATGATTTGTGGGGAGGAAGCTGATATTGATGTTTGGGGCTTCGCGAAGAGTATTAATTAATCGGCTTTTTTGGTTCCGGAAGAGTTTTATTTTGGGTGCTTCCAGTTTTTGTTTGTTAATTTTTCTGTATAGTAGATGTAACAATATTTATTTAAAAGAGTCCTGATTTTGTTTGTTAATTTGCTTCATTTTCTCATTGTAGTTGTGTACTGTATGTATGTGGCTGCTAAGAAGTGACTGAATATATTTTTCACAATATTTTTAGAAGATTAAGGATGATTTTCATCACCAAACCAATAGGAAAAGAAGGATTTTGATTAGTTATTAGAGTAAAGCACAGAACTTTGGTTAAATTACAACCCCCAATGCAGAATTCCAGACATATTTTCCAATCAAGCCGTTGTTTTTGAATCTAATTATTAATAGTAAGTAGTCAATTAAGAGTTATGTCTTCTGTTTCATTAATGGTTTTGTAAGCGAAAGTGAGTTAGAGCACTAAAATGCGAGTTATGTTTTTCTTGGTGGACTTCAAATTGTTATTGAGGCCCAATGGTACAAAATTGGATAATCTTGAATAAGTAGACCTTTTTGTTGAGATAGTTAGACTTGTCAGATTATCCTTGTATTTGGGATTTAGTCTTTTTGGGCTGTAGTTTGTTTACTTTATTTGGTAATTGCTATTTTTGTTTAGGTGCACTGAATTACAGCAAATTATTGTCCCGATACGATGTTACTTAGCATATGGGTGGTTGCTGTGATTGAAGTTGTGTATGTGATAAAATGTTTTTTGTTAATTAGCGTGTCACGGGTGTCATTATGGACCAACCCCAGTAGCTTTATAGATTGAACATGGAGTTGAGCATCATGAAGTTAATGAGATCCGTTAGATTTTGACTCCCACTCGATGTTCTCAAGATTCGAGTAATATGCTTGATATGGGTAACGTTCCCTCCTCGGTGGGCATGGTGGTTTTCCTACATGGGAGGTAGTTAGAACAGTACTACGAGTCCCATATGGAAAGGCAGAGGGGTTTGGTATTGTTCGGGCTAGATGTCGGCAAAATGTGGAAGGTACGAAGAGCAAACTGTCGGAAATGGACTTGTGAGCACTACGGTAAGTACAGGCCTCCTAGGAGCACTTTACCGAAAGCAGGTTGGAACTGTTGAAGTTGTACAAGGTAGGGTAGAAGAAAGAGACAGAGTGAACATGCCACTGTTCTCAACCAGTGTGGAGGAGGATTGTAATGGGGATAGGCCGAAAAAAATGCGAGTGTCCAGCAAGTATTTATGACAAAGAAGAACGAGGAGGACAATGGCAGAATTCATAAGGTTTTCGTTCTCTATGCGCACTGGAGAGGAAGAAAGATCATATCCCATCCAAGGCACGATTTTCTACTAGGTGTGGAAGAGGTTGATGACTAGTCACGTGAAGAGGAGTTGGTAATGGCCTTGCTTGTGGCGTCTCCACTTACCCAGATCAAAGCTAGCTTGGCTTTGGAGCGTAATGGTGTCGATTCAGGATTGATGCCATCTGAACGCGGATTGAGAAATGAACAAGCAAGAGAGAAGCGGTAGAAGATGTCAGAGGGTGATGCCGAATGCAATGTTAAAGTATTTTCGCAAAATACGCAGATAATCAAAATTTCTATTACACATCTGCAACCGGTCGATGAGAAGGATACTTGAAAGATATTTTGTGGGTTGAATGCTCAGGTAGCGGGCTGCTTTACAAGGAGTTTTCTGATGTACGTATGTTTTGACGCCACTTACTTGACAACATCATTATGGACATGCCTGCCAAATTTTGTGGGTGTGGAGAGCCTCATGGCCAAAGTACTACTTGGTTTGCGCACTTATTTGCTTATAGGAGAACGGCATCACGTAGTGAGTGGGTTGTTAGCACGGCTAGATTGCATGGAAGATGAGCGTCCTGGTGGCTCTTAACCGATCAAGCACTCGACAATGAGGAAGGATAACGGAAGGCAATGCTACTGCTAGCAAGGCGTGGTGCATCTTGGCTGAGATATCTTCTAAGTTCTACTGAAAAGCTTGGAAATGTTCTCGATATGCTGAGTTAAAGGATGAGTTGTTGAAACGTGATATGACGATAGTGTTGACTCCAGATGAGTTTGAGGAGAATTGGCTTGCAGTCATTGAAGAGTACGAGACTTGGGAATAATACTTGGCTACAAGGTAATGTTATGTTATTTTCTGTCTTCTAATTTTGTTGTTGTATCAATATTTTATTTTCAATTGAGTAGTTTGTATAAACTTTGGGGTTAAATTTGAATTACAAAAAAAATTGGGAAGAAATATTGAGTTGAACCAAATTTTGATAATGACTTACATTATGGGTTGTTTAGTTCATTGTACTTAAGTACTAAATTATATACATGTAGGTTTGTGACGATGAGCGTGAATATGTGGGTTCCGGCTTATTTGAAACACATGTTTTGGGCTGGAATGAGAAACTCAAAGGGCTGAAGCGATAAATAGTTTTTTGACAAATACGTGAGTACATCGAACAACGAAGCTATAATTGAATTTGCTGAGAAATATTGCCAGGCAATGGAGGAGAAGTACTAAGGAAGAGGTGCAGGCTTGATGCAGATTGTGCGCGGTTACTAGGCTTAGCAAGAACTTATCTACCATATGAGAAAGGTTTTCAAATTCTTACACCGAACTGGTGAAAATACCAAGGAAATAGCATTGGATGTGTGAACGAGTACCTGTATTGCAAGTGTCGGGAGTTGGGAAATGAATAGTAATGGATTCATGGAGTATGTTGTAGTGGATAGGGTGTAACCTGAAGCCTCGGAAGGCACGGAAAGACTGTTTACACCTAACAGCCTAGGGAGATACAAAGTTCTTGATAACGAAACGTTGCTGACCAATTTCTGTAAGGTCCGAATGGTGATTGCAAGTATTTTTTGACTGCCATGGAATTGGTTTGCGGCATATTTTTAAGATTTTGGTGGGAACGCGAATTTTTTGTTGTGCCGGAGAGATACGTACTTTGAGGTGGAGAAAGGATTGTGCAGAGGAAGCACACTAGGGTCAAAGTTGGCTTACCATGATCCCTAGTAAGAATGTTGTTGTTTGTAGGGTTTGATTCGTCTGGTTCTTTTGTCAAGCCAATATTCGGCAGGAGCCTTCTTTGTAATGAGTGCACATTGTGGGGATATGCTTGCCAAACAGCTAGAGCGTTCTATCCATACAAACAGAGGAACGTATTTAAGATGATCGAAAGCAAATCCTCATCCTGAAGGTGCACTGTGCACTCCATCATCTGTTTGTAACACAACGTCTTGTTGCTCTGGGTTCAACTGGGGTTCAAAGGACATATTAATGCAGCAACATCCACCTCCTAAACTGTAAAAATCTCTCCCTTCCAAGACCTTGGGTCGTAAGCGTTTCGAAAAAGATACATTCAACCGTTGAGAAAGCTATCGCTGCTTGCAGCAGGCGAAGAAGGCGAAGGACAACAAACTTCGAAGGGGAAAAAAGGGAAAGAAGGCAAGAAGGGTGAAACTCGATAGTAATGATTCTAATGGAATGCAAATTGTTGGCGGCTCACTCTAAGCATGCTGAAAGGTATTTGTTAATCCTCTGGTTGTTGAGTAATTTTAATTTCATTTATTTCTTCATGTCCAAATTGGTTTCAACTGAATATTTTCGATCTTAATTTACAAGATTTAGCAACAACTTAAAGATTAATTAATTGCTTCAATGAAGTTTGAAACACATCCTCTATTATAGCCATATCCCCAAACCTTTGTCATATCAGTGTACATTATAGCCATATCCCACGAATTTTGTATGTGCCATTGTGGCTAGAATTTGGTGTATAATTGTTGTTCATTGTCTTAGGTGATGCTGAATTGTGAGCTAGTTCTCGCCCAACAATCTTCACCATTTCTATATGATGGATTTCAGAGACCTTGATCACGAAGGATCTTTAGATTTGTTCTCCGACCACGTGGCTCGGGTTCCAGAGCTCTAATTTCCCCCTTCAAATATCTCTTCCATGGGAGTCGAATATCACCTACCTCGACCTTACCATTTGAACGTATTGTGTTTATTCTAAGGTAAATGTTGCTTAATTAATTTTAGCATATGTCAACCTAATTTTGATTACTGAATGGTTTTTTATTTATTGTACTTTTCAATCAATATTCTTGAATCCAGTGCAATTTGTTTCAAGAAATGGTTTTTCATTTTTGTGTACGATATAGTTTGATCTGAACCACCTGTTCGCCTCCAAAAATACAATAACGTTTATTTTTTCGTCTACCCCTAGAATAATTAACATGTAGTTCTACTTCCTTGATTTTGTTCTTTATTCTTTTTTTTTTGTTTTAATTTCTAAAAAAATTCGTGTTTTTGTTGATATTGCATTTGATTTTCTATTTTTCAGATTGGTTGTGTAGTCCACTTTAATTCCACAGGTGTTTGTACTTATTTTTAAGCTTCATTGAATGCTGATGTGTATGCACACTTCAATTAATTTAATACCTGTTTGGTTAGGGCTGTAATAATGACTAACTTACTTGTATATATCTCATTCCATTACATATTTGGTGTACCTCAGCTTTGTTTCAAATATATTTCTCTTTTCTTCAGCCTTATTCTCTCAGTTTTTATTATGTTAAAATTTGAAGTACAAATCTAAGTCAAATCATAAGAGTCATGGCGCACCTTTGCCCGAGGCCATTTTCCATAGAAGAAGAAGTGACAATGAACATGAGGAAGAACTCCAGGAAATATGTTGCAGGTCAGACACATATTCTATGCCATGTGAAGGGTTTTGGCTAGATGATGGGGGTGCTAGGTACATGGTCAGGCAAGTAGGAAAATTATGTGTCTATATAGGACCTTTGCAAAGCTGCTAATGTTAATTGGAGAGGAGCTTAGAGTTGGTTGTCGTAGGAAACTTCTTAGTCCTTACAAAACATTGATGACAATGCAACATACATCATGGTGATCTCTTGGTAGCAGTTTATAACGTCCAGTATCTTTCTTGAATGTATTTGTGTCATCACACTCTTACTTGTTGTTTAGTCTTAATCCATTTGCAAATTTGTGATCTATTTTTACAGTTCATTAGCATATGGATCATAGTGTAATTTGTGTTAGAATTGATTTACCATATGGACTTGTAAGTCCACTCATTTATGAATTTGGTTCGTCAGGGGTCGTAAAGCTCGCTGTAAATCAATTACCAATCTCCCAAACAATGGGTTAATAGTCCGAGAACAAGAATGGAAAAGGAACGGGCAATCAATTGTTTCGTGTGTCACAAACTATTCCACTAAGACGTCTCTTCAACAAATG
>SNQN01005981.1:21219-31219 GCA_008642245.1 Bassia scoparia
TTGGATCGCGTTATACAAGGACAAACAAAAACAAATGTTTAGTTCGTTAATAAAAAAACGAGGCGAAATGATCTTCCGCCTTGCGATCGCATACAAGGTATAAGAAATCGTTTCAGTATTTGGACAAGTGATAATATTAATGATAATGAAATAAAAGAGAACGAAAACAGGAAAAAACATAACTACTCCTACATACTTTACATGGAAACAACTTAGAATAGTGAGTTTCTACATTTTTGTTAGTTTAGATTGAAAACTCGAATAGTATTAATTAGATTAAGGAAAATGAGAAAATGAGTGATGTTTATGTGCGAGTAATCTCAGAAGTAAACCTTGTTATCGCTTGTGGAATCGAAACAGAATCGATGGCTTATTTTTGAACTCGAAGAACGTATGTATTTAGAGTGTTTGAGAGAGTGTAAGTGGTATGAGAGCATGAAGAGATATGAATACGCAAGTAGAGACGCGGAAAAGATAGAATAGAACGTGTGTTTTCTCGAATGAGCAAGGCACGTAATTATAGGCACGAGGAGAAAAAAACCCTGCGTATATACGCAGAGACCGCGTATTATATGAGACTCTGTGATATATTATTCTCCGCGTATTTTTTGATTTCCTCCGATTCCAATTTCCATAATACGTGATTTGCCTTGATTCGACGCACCTTAGACCCTTTCTCTCCAAGCAAGAGTCTAGAGTGTCTCTAGAAGGTTCAGTATTTCCGGAGTATTTTTTTTGTGTATTTGTATTTTTTTGTATTTTTCTGCGTATTTAAAACTTTATAAAAATCATAGAAAAAATAAGAAATCAGAAAAATAATCTAAAAATACTGGTGAGCCTCAGGAAAACGTGAAAGAGTGCAATGAAAAAGTGGAAATTATGGAGATCACCAATATAAATTATTTAAAAAAATCCTAAAATAGGAAATTAATTAAAATAAATAAAAGAAAATATTTTTGCCCCTTATTGTCCTTTTGCTCAATAGTTCGAGTATGACCTCACGTATTTCCAACTTTTTGTGAGTCAAAGCATCTTTTCTAAGTCGAAACAGTCGCGAGACGCCGGTTATGTTTCCATCACTGATTACTCTTGTTTGGGGAGACATTTTTATAGTGTCTACAGAAGCCCACTTTGACTGAGTCTGAGAGAGACGATAGTCTCGTAAGACGAAAGTCAAAGTATTGATTCGGGACGGAGGCAACTCAAGACGTTCTGGACCCTGAGTTACCCTTTTTCGTTCGGTACCTGCAAAACCAAGGTTAGTTTTACCTGTAGCCGTGTCCCGTGCCGGTTCTTGATTTGCTTGCCTTGGAAGTTTGTTGCGGGAGCAAACTCCAAAACCCGAAAGAGTGCGCGGAACTTTCTTGAGCGGAGAGATTCCAAAACCGAGAGAATGCTAACGGAATTTCTGTAGCGGAGAGAAATTTCCAAGACCCGAAGACTTGTGGGATGTTATTTATTACGGAACTCTGTTAGCGGGAGAAGATTCCAAGACCCCGAAGATGTGCTGACGAACTTCCTTTTAGCGAGGAAAGATCTAAGACCCGAAAGATGTATTGCTCAGATGATTTCTGCATACGGTGAGAGAAATCGTAGACCCGAAAGATGCTTTGCTGTGATTTCTATAGCGGAGAAAATCGTAGGACCCGAAGCG
Source organism: Bassia scoparia (assembly GCA_008642245.1). Taxonomy (NCBI): domain Eukaryota; kingdom Viridiplantae; phylum Streptophyta; class Magnoliopsida; order Caryophyllales; family Amaranthaceae; genus Bassia; species Bassia scoparia. The sequence goes on from SNQN01005981.1 coordinate 22,874, forward strand.
TGCATATATGGATATTTCTGGTGCGGGAGAAAATTCCAAAAACCCGAAGTGTGTAAACAGAAGCTGTGTGTGAAGAAGCCCCCACTTTGACTGAATCTGAAGAGACGAAAGTCAAAAGTATTTGATCGGACGTGGAGAGAAAACTCAAGACGTTCTCGCGACCCTGAGTCACCCTTTTTCGCCGTCGGGTACCTGCGCCAAAACAAAAGGTTAGTTTTAACCTGTACGCGCCCCATGACGGTTTATGCCCTTGAAAAAAGGGGCGGCCTGGATCCTCAGCTGGCTTTCTCCCTTACGGCTTGAACCTTGGCTTTTCAGGGAGATAAAGAGGTGTTATGAATACCTTCGGAAGCGCCTCGTTCCTCAGGTAGCTTTTCCCTACGCTGACCCTTTGGCTTTTCGGGAAAAGAAATGATGTAGATCCTTCCCTACGGCTAACCTTGGCTTTCGGAAGACGTAATGTAAAGTTGCCATCGGAAAGCGCTTCGTTCCTTCGAAAAGTTCCCCTACGGCGACCTTGGCTTTTCCGGGGGAGAGTTGTGATGTTAGAAGCCTTCCCTACGGTGACCTTGGCTTTTTTCGGGAAGAAGGTAATGTAAGTTCCGTTGGAAGCGCCTTCGTCCTTCGGGAAATTTCCCCTACGGCTGACCTTGGCTTTTCTGGGAAAAGTTGCGTCTTTTGTGTAGCTAATAATCGCGGTGGGATGTTTTGATATAGCGCATATGATCCGTATAGGCTATGAGTGATGATATGAATTCCTTCGGAGCGCCTCGTTCCTCAAGAAACCTTCCCTACGGCTGACCTCGCGCTTTTCGGGTAAGACTGTTGCGTCATTTGTTAGCAACAATCGGTATATAGCGATGAATGCGTATAGGCGTGGTGAAAGGCAAACTGCATGTTAAGAATGGGCCCTAGCCTCGTGTAGAGGTGGTTGCAAATGTGCAAATGTGCAATGTAATGTGCTTGTTGCAGGACTGCATATGCATGATGATGCTATGTTAACGCACATGCGCAATGATGCTTATGAAGATAGTTTGTATGGCTACATGTGTAATGCAAAGTCTATTCTAAAGATCTAATAATGGATATGGACCAAGAGAAATAGACTAATGTTAAAATGCTTCTTGGATTTGGGATGGAGCCGTCTCAAGCCCCCATTTCGGCAAAGGTATGCTTGTGATTGCAAGTTGAGCCCCCCAACCCATGGAGGTTTGGTTGTGTGGGAATGACTTAATTTGTCGTTGTTGATGGTTGGTTTAGTGGATGGAGCCCCCAGCTTGACGAGGTTGGGCAATGGCTGATGGTATAAGTAAGGCTAGTGGATTTGGGGAGTCATCGGGTTCTTGGCTTAACCTTTTGTGCAGTAATTGGTAAGGGAGAGGTACTGGATGTGATTTGATTTGCCCAAAATTCGGTTAACTTGAGTCTGAATGCTGCATGAGGAGAAGACCATGGAGGAATGCTTTCAATGCGATGCTTTGGGAGGATCCATGATGAATGCTTGCAGAGTGATAGCCTCAAGGACGAGTTGAGGAGAGGCCCCTTAAGGTGTATTTGAAGAATAGGCTACAAGGTTCAAGAAAAACAGGCTAAAAATTTGTTGACTAAGGTAGTTAACATGGAATTGATGCGGTGCGTAGATTGATGTAGGTTCAAAGGCTCGAGTTCTATGTCGGTGCTACACTAGAATCTTGTGGCTCCTAACTTTAAGGCGAATCAAACCACATTGGGAGAGTGGACCTCTGAGTGTTATTGAGTATTAGGTCGGACCTCGAGAAGAGGCTTCCTACTATTCCTTTGGAATCAGACCGTCTTAGTCATTGGTGATTTGGACAATGCCTTCGTCACCGGATTGAGAGGGCTTTTGTGGTTGTAATGTAGGCTGTGGTTGAGGGTTGAAAAGGCTCTATGATCCCACGTGCGCAGTGCCTTTTAGACTTCTTGCTTTTATTTTATTTGGGCTTTATTTGGATTTTGACATTGATTGCTTTGAAGAACTTTGTATTGAACTTTGCTTTTTGCTTTTTTTTTCATTTTGTTATCTCTTTTTTAACTTTTTTTTACAGTCTTCCTACGCACCGTTTGATCCAAAAGGGTTAGGCAGATGTGGTGATGAAAGAAGGATAGGCTCATATGATAATTTTTAGGCTCAATAGGGTTGCAAGGGATTTTTGATTTGATGAAGGAATGGAGGGGAGAGGTTTATTTAGTTGGAGCTATGAAAGAAAGGCCTCTCTTGGCAATGTCCATTTAAGTGTCGAGTCAATTATTAATTTGATTCCATTAAAGTTAGAAGCTCAAAACTATATGTAAGGCTAAAGAGAATGAAAAAAAAAAGTTATTAATTACAAAAGAATTGATTACATTAGAGGCTTAATTGCAGAATTTGATCCTAAACCTTAATGACATAGACCCGAAATTGAGCTCAGAAAAATGTGAAGGAGTGCAATGAAAAGTGGAAATTAGTCCGAGATTCACCAATAAATTATTTAAAATCCTAAAAATAGAAAATAATTAAAATAAATAAAAGAAAATATTTTGCCCCCCTTTATTGTCCTTTGCTCAATTAGTTCGAGTATGACCTACGTATTTCCAACTTTTGTGAGTTTCAAAGCATCTTTTCTAAGTCGAAACAGCTCGCGAGACGCGGTTATGTTTCATCACTGTTACTCTTTTGGGGAGACATTTTTAGGTGTTCACAGAAGCCCCCACCTTTGACTGAGTCTATGGAGACGACGATGTTTCGTTAGACGAAAGTCAAAGTATTCGACGGACGGAGAGCAAACTCAAGACGTTCTGGACCCTTGAGTTACCCCTTTTCTCCGATCAGGTTACCTGCAAACAAAGTTAGTATTTACCTTGTAGCCGTGTCCCGTGCGGTCTGATTGCTAATGCCTTTGGAAGTTTGTTCGGGAGCAAACTCCCAAACCCGGAGAAGACGTTGCGCGAACTTCTTGACGGAAGAGAAGATTCCAAAAACCCGGAAGATGCTAACGGAATTCTGTCTGTAGCTGGGAGAGAAATTCCAAGACACCGAGATTGTGATGTCGGAACTTTTAGCGGGGAGAAGATTCAAGCCCGAAGATTTCGCGACGGAACACTTCTGTAGCGTGAGAGATTTCAAGGACCCGAAGAAGAGTATTTGCTCGAGATTTCTGTAGGGGAGAAATGTAGACCGAAAGACTGCTTGTGCTTGATTTCACTATAGCGGGAGAAATCGTTAGACCCGAAGCTGTTGCATATATGGAAAATTTTTGGTTGCGAGGAAAATCCAAAACCCGAAGTGTCTGTAAAGATCTGTTGTGTGAAGAAGCCCCCACCTTTGACTGAACTGAAGAGACGAAAGTCAAAGTATTTGATTCGGACGGAGTAGCAACTCAAGACGTCCGACCCTGAGTCACCCCTTTTCGACGCGCATCGGCGTACCTGGCAAGAACAAAGGTTAGTTTTACCTGTTACCGCGCCCCATGCGTTTATGCCCTTGTGAAGCGCCTGATCTCAGGCTGCTTTCTTCCTTTTCCCTACGGCGAACCTTTGCTTTTCAGGGAGAAAATGGGTGATAATTACCTCTGAAGCGACCTCGTTCCTTCCGGTAAGCTTTTCCCTACGGCTGACCTTGCTTTTCGGGAAAAAGAAATGATGTAGATGCCTCCCTACGGCTAACCTTGGCTTTTCGGGAAGACGTAATGTAAGTTCCATCGGAAGCGCTCGTTCCTTCGAAAGTTCCCCTACGGCTGACCTTGGCTTTTCGGAGAAGTTGTGATGTAAAGCCTTCCTCGGCTGACCTTGCTTTTGGAAGACAGAATTAAGGTCCGTTGGAGCGGCCCTCGTTCCTTCGAAATTTCCCCTACGGCTGACCTTGGCTTTCTGGGAAAGTTGCGGTTGTAGCAATATCGCAGTTGTAAGTTAGCGATGATGCCGGTATAGGCTATGATAGTGATGATATGAATTCCTTCGGAAGCGCCTCGTTCCTCAAGAAACCTTCCCTACGGCTGACCTCGGCGTTTCGGGAAGACTGTTGTTGTTGTAGCAACCGCAGTATAGCGATGAATGACCGTATAGGCGTATGAAGCAACTGATGTTAAGATGGGCCCTAGCCTCGTGTAGAGGTGGTGCAATGTGCAATTGTGCAATGTTAATGTGCTTGTGCAGGATGGCATATGCATGATATGCTATGTTAAACGCAATGCGCAATGATGCTTATGAAGGGTGTGTAATGCTACATGTGTAATGCAAGTCTATTCTAAGATCTAAATGAATGAATGACCAAGGAAATAGAAGGACAATGTAAAATGTTTTGGATTGTGGGATGGAGCCGTCTCAAACGCCCCATTCGAGCAAAGGTTGATGCTTGTGATTGCAAGTAGCCCCAACCCATGAGCTTTGGGTGATGTGGGAATGGACTTAATTTGTCGTTGTGATGGTTTGGTTAGGGATGAAGCCCCCAGCGTTTGTCAGGTTGGCAATTGGTGATGGTAGGTAATGCTAGTGAATTTTGTGGAGTCATGGGTCTTGGCTTAACCTTTTGTGGCAGAATTGGTAAGAATGAGGTACTGGGATGTGATTTGATTTGCCCAAATCGGTAACTTGAAGCTGATTGCTGTATGAGGAGAAACATGGGAGGAAATGCGCATGCGATGCTTTGAGGGAGGATGCATGAATGAATGCTGCAGAAGTGATAGCCTAGGACGAGTTGAGGAGAGCCCCTTAAGGGTATGAAAGAATAGGCTAAAGGTTCAAGGAAAATACATGATGGTAAAATTTTGACTAAGGGTAAGTAAATGGGAATTGATGTGGTTGGCTAGATGATGTAGGTTCAAGCTCGGTCTTATGTCGGTGCCTACACTAGGAATCGTTGCTCCAACTTTATATGGGAAAGTCCAAACCAATTGGGAGAGTGAACCTCTGGTGTATTGATTATTAGGTTCGGACCTCGAGAAAGGCTCCTACGTTATCCTTTTGGAATCAGACCGTCGTAGTTTTGTTGGTGATTTTGGACCAATGTGCCTCGTGTGAGAGGGCTTTGTGGTTGTAATGTAAGGCTGTTGGTTTGAGGGTTGAAAAGGCATCGATGATCCCACGGTCCGCAATGTGCCTTTTAGACTCTTGTTTTTTATTTGATTGGCTTTATTGGATTCTTGACATTGATTTGCATTTTTGAAGGACTTTGATTGACTTTGCTTTGCTTTTTTTTCATCTTTTGTTTATTCTTTTTTTTAACTTTCTTCTTTTCACATGTATTTTTCCTACGCCACCGTTTGATCCAAAGGGTTTAGGCGGATGTGGTGTGAAGAAGATAGCTGAATGATAATGTTCTATGGCTCAAAAGGTTGCAAGGGATTATTTGATTGAAGAGGAATGGAGGAAAGAGGTTATTAGTGGAGCTATGAAGAAGGCCTCTCTTGCGCAAGGTCCAATTTAAAGTGTGAGGTCAATTATTAATTTGATTCCATAAAGTTAGAAGCTCAACTATATCTGGAAGGCTAAAGAGAATGAAAAAAAAAGTTTTATTAATACAAAAGAATTGATTACATAGAAGGCTAATTGCAGAATTTATTCCTAAACCTAATGACATAGACCCGAAAATTGAGCTCAGAAAATTGTAGAAGAGTTCAATGAAAAGTGGAAATATGGAGGATCATCCAATATAAATTATTTTTAAAAAATCTTAAAATAAGAAAATAATAAATAATAAAGAAAATATTTTTGCCCCTTTATTTGTCCTATTTGCTCCATAGTTCGAGTATGACCTCACGTATTTCCAACTTTTGTGAGTTCAAAGCATCTTTCTAAGTCCGAACAGTCGCGAGACGCGGTTTATTTTCATCACTTGATTACCTTTTGGGGACATTTTAGGTTCTACACTCGTCATTAAACTTGCATAGCTTCCCTTTACTCAGCTCTATACATCATACTGACGAGTAATAAAATCACCTCATGAAGTAAGTTACACTTGACTCCACTTAATTATATCTTTATAAAAAAAATACCTCATGGAGCAAGTTATCTTGACTCCACTTAATCTCAATAGAACCCAAATCAATTAATTAAAAGACAAATGACTAATTAACAACCTCCATACAAAACCTCAATCGAATAAACCAATTTCCACAATATTCCTTCAATTTCCACAAATATAGACCATTGAACAACACAATTGATCATTCGTGACTACCAACAATTCCATTGACATTTCCTACTTCATTGCTTCCAGTTCTCAAACATCCTCAACAAACGATTAATATCAAGGGTTCCGCAAGTAGTACGACCTTGAAAAGGAAAACAAATCCCGCAAATGTTCTACTTCAATAATAACTCAAGGAGAATGTCCTTCCTACAACAAAAGAAATCAATTACTATTGATTCCTTAACACAAATGTACAACAATTACAATTTCCTTTTGAACCCCAAAACCTTTAGAAAAATCAATCTCGAACATGTTTTAAGATTAATTCAATGCTCATATAATAAACCATTCATATTATGTTTTTTAAAACCTTTAAAAGTCAATTATTTTTCAATGGTTAAAAATCACTTTGAACATGTATAATAAATCCGTAAAATTATCATAACTAACATATATTTTCGTGCCAAATATTTTTGATATAACTTTTAATAACAAAACATATTTGTAATCAAAAATGTCAATCTGTGTACGGAGTAATAATTATTAAAATACTAAAAACTCCGCAAAAATTTATGAAAATTTCCACACAAGCGTGTACTACTGTTATAGAACATCAGAAAAAATTCGAAAATTATAGATCAATATAAAATAACATAAATAAAAGAATACTGAGGTCAGCAACCCGAAAAAATTAGTCAGTTAGAAACCAAAATTTAGTAAATAGTTAAATCAGCTTTGAAATTCTGGAAAATTGCACACAAAGCCCTTACCTGTAATACTACAATTTTCACAAAAAAATTAGTAAATTAATGAATGAACATAAAAATCAGAAAAAATCAAAAAATCAAAAATCAATTGCAACCCGAAAACTATCAATTCAAAAACGAATTTTTAAAATATAAACGTCTTGGCAAAATTCTGAAAATGCTCACACTGGTGTATATGGAATATGAATATCAACTCGACCAAATTTTTTGTAAATTGATTGACATGTCAAAAAATAAATAAAAATCATAACTACTTAACTGACAGCGTATAAGATTAGTGAAAAAATGAAAAACCCAATTTCCAGTAAATAAATCTGATTTTTTTTAAATGAAAATCAAATCACAACTCATACTTCGCAATTAATAAGATTGTGTACAAACATTAGTATAAACATCGATTTTATTTAAAACTTTCAAGATTCAATAACACAGGAATAATAAGAGAAAAAGAAAACAAAGAAGGAAAGGAGGAGGTGAGAGAGGACTGGCAGGTGCTTCGGGCGATGGGCCTGGCTCGGGCGGATCGGTGTGAACGGGGGCAGCGGCGACGATGGCAGCAGGACGCACGTGAAGGTGCAACAAACGGTTGCACAGCTAGGACGGCAAACCACGCATAGTAACAGCAATGCAATACCCGACTTTTTTTTTCTCCTCCCTCTTATGCGAGTGTGTGTGCCGTAAAAGAGTAAGGAAAAAAAAACCCTTATACTGATATAGGTTTAGCTAGGTTAGATTTAAATATTTTTATTTTGTTTTGGATAAAGAAGAATAAGAAGATTTTCTCTCATAAAATAAGTTTACAAGAAAATAGTAAAAATTCAACAAAGATATATATCTTCTTCATCACAAAATATAATTTTAAACGAAATAATGACATTTAAATAAAAAATATATATCTTTTTTAAATAATCGTAATATATTTATAAGAAAATATATTTATTAAATATTTGAAAATTACGGTGGATTAGAAAAGGGTTGTCCAATGTGTTGTATTGAAGGTTCCTAGGTCAGAAGTTCATAGTTCTGTTGTGAAAATTTGAGAAGTACCGTTTCACATGATCATTTTAATGCCTTTGGCCCTATTACTTCTATTACCAACTAATCATTCAAGGACTCTATTATGTTTTCTCTTCCTTCTAAGGCGAACTGTGATGGAAAAAAATTTGTGTTCTATTCCCCTCATTTACCAAATCAATTTGGCTCAGCTTTCCAACAGGAATTTCTGACTAAAAATTCTATCAAAATCCATCCCAAGTGTTTCCCCAAAGTCCAAAGAACTTGATTTGTGGGATCACTCTAAGCTAGTTGCACCCCTTTAAGTCTAGCATTCAAACTTTTTTTGTTTAATTTAATAGCTTTAAAAGTGTAATTCACTTCCAATGGTTTATGTCTCTGTCAGTCAGCAAGTTGTCTGGTGAAAGGTGGAAGTTTTTGAGGCAGTTCGATAAGATT
>SNQN01005981.1:33719-36479 GCA_008642245.1 Bassia scoparia
TTGTGTTGAAAGGGGCTTTTGTAGAAGTACAAGGAGAAGGCAATGATCTGACCCTATCTAGGGAGGACATGTACAGACGCATTGGGGAATAAGGCCATCCAATCTGGGTTCTCTACAACATGGCAAGTCTCTCAAACAAAGGTTTTTTTTGCATTTTTGTTGCTCCAAGTAAATATATTTCCATTGTAACCCAAATCACACAGATACAATCATTAAACATGTCTCTAAAAGCTTTCGATCTATTCAATTTAGGCTCGGCTACCTAGTTTCTCACAATCTTCAAGTAGCTCATTGAAATCACCAAAGCAAAACCAAAGGCAGGAAATTAATAGCAGCAGTATTACGCAAAGAATCCCAAGTTTCTAATCTACTTTTTATACTTCATACTAGTATAAATGCAGAGATTAGGAAGGGGGAAAAAGAATTTATTGACTTTACCTGATAACACCATCCACTGCGTGTATGTCATTCCAATTGGCTCGAAGTTGATCCAATGTGAATCCCAAAAGAGTAGTAACCCTCCTGATAGTCCGCGCGGTTCAACAATAAAGTGTTTATCAGATCAAAGGTAGTCTTCGAATGATGTTTTCCAGTAGTGTTTTTCCAATTTAGTTTTGGAGATGAACATGAAACTTGGTAGTGGTTATCATAAAGTTGCATCAGGTTTGTTTTAAATTATCCACGGCTACACCCCTTGCATTCCATGCTAACAAATCATTGGTTCAAAGATGAAGGTTGTTGAAGGAACCCTCCCAGTTTTCCTCTGATGACTCCTCCTCTTGAGGAACTGATTGTTGAGTCCCCCTGCCATACACACTTGCTAGTGAGGTTAAAAAACAGGAAAAGCAGCAAGCCAACCTGCAGTAGATTTTTGCTTAGAGCTGACATTGCCCCAGCCATATATCGGACGGGTACTATACTCCCAACGAGCTATTTTCACTATTTCAACATATAAGAAATTAACAACCTAATTAGTTACATAMTAATTCATGAGAAAGAACAATGACCTTTTSATATATTTACATACTAATTCATTCCTTGATTATCAGTTATATCACTACAACCAAACGGACCATTATAGTCTTTATCCGTGATAACATTGATAAGAGTATCATTAGACCTATAATAAGTTAGCAACCATTACTAGAAAATCCAAAGTCACTATCCTTACACTATCATAATTCTCTCTATTGATAGTTGACAAAGTAAACAAACACAAAGCAAGAAAGCATTCAGATAAATTCATGGGAAAATAATCAAGATAATTAAAACCAAAATAAGAAATACAAAGACAGAAAAATTATTTGGGTGCTAAGAACGACARAAATATAGGAAAAACAAGATGTAAACATTTTTTGCAAGATCTAATAATGAAAAAAAAWAAAAATGTATGCAATTGTTCATGCATAGTAATATAATATCATATAATCTGTATTAATATGCAATTGTTAGTATGCAAGGTTAATGTATATGTTTTGCCTTCTTTGTTTTAATTAAAAAAAAAAGTGATTTCTCTCCCTTTGATCATCAAGTGAGGCAATAACTGTAGTGTATATCTGCATTACAATGAACTGGATGTAAGGCAAGCTATTACTCATTACTGTATTGTAGCTATGTTCTATTACTAAAGCCAGCTCAATGAATACATTCCAGGCTTCACAGCATTACCGCAGAATCCCGAGAGATCATATTATARTGTCAAATCCTAGCAAAGTTGTAGACTTCAAACAGAATGTAAAAAAAACCATGCAAGTATGATTTATAACCCAAGTTTCACCAAATAAAYAGACAAAGGTGTGGMAAATTAAATTAACAAGAGACTCATATGCAGCCACTTAATCAACCAACTTCAATTGCTTTAACAAGTTAGTTTATAAGTGTCATCAAAAATTTGGCATAGTTAATCATCTCCAATTCTTCAAAGGTATGAACTCTAATGCCTATTTTCTTAAATCTTNTTGAATTTTACTATTTTCTTGTAAACTATATTTTATGAGAGAAAATCTATCTTATTCTTCTTTATCCAAAACAAAATAAATAAAATATTTAAATCTAACCTAGCTAAAACCTATATCAGTAAAAGGGTTTTATTTTTCCTTCCTTACTCTTTTACGCACAACACTTCAAACTAAAGAGAGAGAGAGAGAGAAAAAAGTCGGGTATTGCTGCTGTTACTATGCGTGGTTGCCCTCCTGCTGTGCACCGCTTGCTGCCACCGCGCCTGCTGCCATCTCCGGCCGCTGCCCCCCGTCACCGGCGCACCGCCCGAGCCCAGGCCCATCGCCCGAGCCCAGCCAGTCCTCTCTCCCTCCTCCTTCCTTCTTTGTTTTCTTTTTCTCTTATTAATTCATGTGTTAATTGAATCTTGAAGTTTTATAATCGAATTGTTTATACTAATGTTTTGTACATAATCTTATATAAATTGCGAAGTCTATGAGGTTGTGATATTGATTTCAATTTAAACAAAAAAAATCAGATTTATTTAACTACGAAATTTGGGTTTTTCATGTTTTTCACTAATCTATATAGCTGTCAGTTAAGTAGTTGATTTTTATTTATTTTTTGACATGTCAATAATTTACAAAAATTTGGTCGAGTGATATTCATATTCATATACACCATGTGTGACATTTTCAGAATTTGCCAAGCACGTTTACTATTTTAAAAAATTCGTTTTTGAATTGATAGTTTTCGGGTTGCAATTGATTTTTGATTTTTGATTTTTTCTGATTTTTATGTTCATCATTAATTTACTAAATT
>SNQN01005982.1:0-34009 GCA_008642245.1 Bassia scoparia
GTGCTTCTCCTATGGCCTGTTGGAGAATAGACATAGCCTTTGCGTCTTCATCCTAGTGTCTTGAAGTCCGTTGTTAGTCATTCTCCTTCTTGGATATGAACCACACCTGAATCATCTAACTGCTTGACCACTGCTAGACCATTCTTAACAACATCCAACACTCGAGTCAATACCCATGATAATTTCTCCATTCTGTCTTCCAGCAGGCGTAGTTCTTCCCATTGAACTTGGGAGGAGACTTGTGTTCATAACCAATGGTTGCATCCTGAGTACTCATTATTCTCTAAGTGTTACCCGTGCAGAAGCTTAGGCCTCGATACCAATTGAAGGTTTCTCAAGAGTACTCAAGAGGGGTGAATTGAGTACCCAATAAAATTTCGATTTGCTAATGTTCTAGTCAGGTCTAGACCAGCTTATGGGTCTTCGCAGCGGAATTATTAGTCTTAAACAGTTAGTAGCACAGTTATCGAACAATAATAAAAGGACACAAGATATTAACGAGTTCACCCAACTTTGGCTACGTCCTCCTAACCTAGTTATTTTATTAATTTTACTCCGAATGAATAATAGTAACCCTTACTCTCTCAATGTATATCCTCACACAATGAAACCCCACACTAACCCAACGTTGCTATTCGCACTTGAACTCACAAGCACTCGCAATTGAACTCTCAAATTGCACCCGATCACCAACACCCCTTGTTGATGATCCAATACAAGTTTCTTTCTCTCAAATAACTCTCACAAAGAGCGTACAAGAGTAAATTAAAGCTAAATATATGCACTTCGTACGATCTATGCTTGCTTGATGTAACTAAGGACTTTTTTCTCTCGAATATAACTCTTTTAAGCTCGAGAAGAACCTCAAATTTTAAAGATGCATACTCATGAATATTTATAGGCAAGAGCCATGCAATTGATCATAGTCGAACCCTACAATATGTGAGAGATTTTGTTTCCAAAGATCCACATATATTTTAGGAAGTTTACAAGATTATTATTTTATACAAGATAAAATAATATCTAGTTAACTTAACTTTGACAAAATCAATTACACAATATTCCTAAGTAAATACTCTTACTAGGTCACCTTGAAGTTTCCAAAAATCTTTTTAGGAAAGTCTTCAAAAAACGTTTACTTACTCGACAGATGATCAGAGTTGTGAGGACAGTAGAACTGTTCTTCCAACTGGTAGTGTTGAAGCCAACTAACCCAACTGGTTAGTTGTCTCAACTTCTTCAACTCTACAAGAAAAGTCACATAATTTGTCCATCAATAATACAAGCAATCAACCACACTTATGCATTTATACAATATAAAGACCTAGTCTTAACCTAGAACTAATCTTCATATTCTTCAACATCTTCAAAGCTTGCCCTTGATCTTCTTTTCAACTTGGAATGTTTACGAGATTAACTCGAAGGACCTTCTTGCTCAGAGAGMTMGAAAAACCTGTATGCTAAAACACATAGAACAATTTGAACATATAACTTGCTAGCATACATGTTACTTTCTTTCAAGTGACCAAGAACAGTTTTCTCAGCTGTTCAGACCAGCTGTATTCATCSGACCAATGTACCTGTTCTTGCAACTGTTTGTCATCACTCAAAACATCAGGGAACTCAACAAGCTCCATTCAGTTCAGTTCAGTTCAGCTGCATTCAGTTCAGTTCATTTTAGTTCAGTTCAGTTGATTTCAGTTAATGTAAACGGACCCTAAGTCCAAACGGAGGCATCGATACAGACACCGCAACAATTCCCCTTGAAGTCCTAACAAAGGCATCGGAGTGGACATTGAGATAGAAATTCCCCAAGGAGTCCTAACGGAGGTGTCGAGGCGGAAAACCAATCAACAAAGCGCACTAAGATGTCTTGACGAAAACATGGGCAGAAGTAGATCAACAGCATGCAAGGCAACATTACGAAAATCCCTAGTGGAAACAGAACCATAGGTGGAAGCAAAAGCTAAGGCATTAGCACCAAAGACAAGCAAGCAAGCAACAGCAACCATAGGTGCAAATAAAACTAACGTATTTGTTTTGCAGGTACCGAGTACTTTGGCTTTCGTTTTGCAAGATATTCTTCTTTACAAACTCAACCAAAGTGGGGGCTTCTGTAGATACCTAAATTTGTCCCCTAGCCCAAGACGGCCAATGATAAGACAACCCTCACAAATTGAGAGAGCTAGGACCTTGACAAGTCCTAAAAAAGGCAAGTTCCCTTACACCGAGCAATTTTTAAAGCACTTAGCACCTCAAAAAATAATTTTTAATTTTCAAATAATTTTAACTTATTTTAAGAATTTTTCTAGAATTGTTTAAAAAAAATCTAAATTTTTCTAAGAATTTTTGCAATTTTTTGAAATTTCCAATAATTTAATGAATTTTGCAATAATTAATTAAATTATCAACACAGCTCCAAAAATAACGAAATTTTAACACAAAATACTAAATTTTACAAGGAATTTTCACATATTTTTTTCCATAATTTGTTGATTTTTGGATTAATATTTATGAATTTCTTAAGCAAAACGCAAAACGGAGTGAAACGGAAGCTTTCGGAACCTTCCAAGGCCGTGGATTGCTCCCCAAGACTGTCCACATGCATCCCCTATCTTCTCTTGAAAGCCAAAGCCTCGTATAAGTAAAGAATAATTTTCTTCCTTAATTAAAACCGACAAGATAAACTAAATAAGGCAATTTTGCACCAGCCAAAGCAGGCAAATTCTAGGCGCACTTACAACCAGATTGGGCACAATTACGCCCAGTTTTGGGGGTAATTATGCCCAAAATCTTTCCTTTTTTGGCTCTTGCCTATAAATATGTGCCTCCCTCTATTCATTTAAAAAACTTTTGGAACAACTTTGGACGACATATACACAGCTTTACTCTCTCACACACTCGTCCATACTCTCAATACTCTCTCATACACTCACAAACACACTCAATAACACATTCAAACACACTTTTGTAGTAGATCTAGGTACTTCTAAGGGTTTTGAGGTTCGACAAGGGTTCCTAAGGGTCCGAAGCTACGTCCTTGATCTTCGACATCGTGTTGCGAGGTAAGTTTGAGGCCAAAGTCTCAATTCTAAACACCCTTTTGCATGCTTGATTAGAAATTCAACTTTCAATGTAATATTGATTAACAACTATTCGAAAATTCAAATTAAAAACAACTTTAAGGCAACTTTCAATTCCTCGTACGAGTGCTTGCATGCTTGTCTCACATCCATAATATGCTCTAAACAGGACCTGCAAATTTTGTGTTTCACGCCTAATAAGATAAAAATAGACAATCGGCATTAGACTCCTGGAATACGGAACTAACAACATATGCCACAACAAACTAGAAACTATATGCATAGTATTCTGTTAAACAACCCGCCTAGTAATCTTGCATGCTTAGGGTTTAAAACAGAATGTTTGTTGTTGTATTTTGGACAATAAACTGGCAATGACCGAGTAGAGGCCGCTAGACGCGTGCGGGGGGGGGGGGTTCTATGTACTACTTCACCTTTACCCTTGTCCCCTAAACCAGACCTTTGGTGCACTACCAGAGATGGAGTCCTTCGCCTTGCTTTATGCAATTCCAGGCAAAGCTTAAACCGAGTTCCGCAGCTTCCCGAAAGAAGTGTGGTGGCGACTTCCTCTACTTGTTTCGAGTATAAACACACAAATCCAAGCATACTCACACTATGCAAAAGCAATAATTCAATTCTAGCAAACAAACCGAGCGGCCCATTAATTTGTACCCCCCAAAGTAAAAGGACAAGACCCAATTCGACCTGGTGTTGCCCCGGCGCTCGTACAGTCTCGTTCTACCTGTTGACGTAGATCTTGTGCTAAGTCTCAATCGCTAGATCTAGAGACCCGTGACTAATCAAATTAAGCAATTAAGTCGGGCCCTACGAAATTGATTTACATGAAGAACAATCTAACGGGAATTTGATTAATTTCCAAGTCAAGAATTGCATCAAACCAAAACTACGCTAATCATATTGCTATGGATCCCCTATCTCCTTAGAAATTAAACTACTCACACATAATTAAATTAAACCTAACAATAGGGATTGAGGAAAACATGATTAAAAGCATAAATAAATTAAAAATCAAGAGTAAAAGAGATTAGAGGATGAATAATTACCAAAAGTACGAAAGGAATTGAAGAACTAGCGATGAACTTTATTGAAATGCAAATTGTATTGAAAACTATCAATTTAGAGTTCTTAAGAGAGAATACATAAAAACTAAACTAGAATAATTTGATGGAATAAAAGATGATTACAAAAATAGGATTTCCCCCCTTAAATACTCCCTAAACTGAGATAGAAACGCCCCTTGAAATTACATTAATATCATATATTAAAACCAGCCAAACAAAGATATAAAATTAAGAACCGGCCGGTTCAAAGCCAAACCGGCCGGTTAGTACATTCTCGCGGCAGTTTACTGGGCAATTTTCTGAAAGCCATATCTTGAGTTTTAACGTCCAATTTAGGCTTATGACCTATCGTTTCAAAGATCTTGAAGTCTAATTTCCAACCTGACGACGCTCCCCCTTGTGCCATTGGAACTAAACCAAAGAGGAGGGTGTGCAAATACAATTTATAAAACCTTAACTCATCACTACACTAGTGTAGTGGCAAGCAAAGAGTCGAACCACAAGGAAGGCTTGGAGTGGTGCTTGAGTTAAGCCAACTAAGTTTGGGGTCAAACCAAATTTTGATTGGAAATAGCTAGAACTAGAAGTAAACTTGAAAATAAACAATTTTAAAACAAATATCACAAACACTTCGGAACACTAGCTTGCCCAACTATATAAAGGATTTGTATGCCAATTAAAGTTGTAATCTGAATTCAACATTAAAGCAATTGTGATCTTAGTTTAGCAAAATGGTTGGAATCATCTCCCAAGTCATCCAACTCTACCAAACTTGCTCAAACCAAAGTCTCCTTTAAGCTCTCACAAGAATTAGTCAAAAATTGATTAAACCAATACCCTAAACAACCCCTCCTTGCAAAGGTTGAACAAGGCAAGCTCTCTCTCTCTTTGTCTCTCTGTCTCTCTCTCTCTCTCTCTCTCTCTCTCTCTCTCTCTCTCTCACTCTCTCAAAGCCTTGGGTGGCCAAATCCAAAACCAATCAAGGTTGAGAAACCACAATATTAGGAACAAGGATAGTTGAAATGAGATGATTATATCATTTTGGCATCAGATCAATTGATTATAGTTGGGCTCCCTAGCATCCCTAAGCAAGTAAACTAATCACGAAGCATAGTTGGAAGCAAGGAAACAACAAAATTAGCAAGAACAAACATGGAAATAGCCATTGAAGCAACAAAAATCAAACAAAATAGGGTATTGAAGAACTTGCTCAAATCTAAACCAAATTCAATCAAACAAAGTTCAAAAGACTCACAAACACTCTAAGATTCTATCTATTAACAKAAGCAATCAAAATCAAAAACACCAAAGAAGACCCACAAAAACCTAGAATTCAAATTTGCTCAAAACATGAATTAAACGAAATCAAAACTGAAAACAAATGCTAGAAATGGAATTACCTCGAAAAATTGATTGAATTGCATATAAGACTTGCAAAAATTGGTTGAGAAATGAAAAAATTAGAGCCAAAACAATGTCAAGAACCAACAACTTTCTCTCTCCTAAAACTAAGAAATAAGAACAAGGAAGAAGGTGAAATTAAATATTGAGATAAACTAAAAACTAGAAATCTGAAAATTGTAATTGCTAATTGCTAATTGCTATTCTAACTATTTCTGAAATCTAACCTCTAATTATACTCTAATTCTCTCCGTTTTCACTTGTTTCTCCTAAAACTATATACTTATCTTAAAAATCACCTCACTTTGGTTTTTTCGGAAACCAAGGCAAAATTTGGTGAGTGATGAGGTGTGTGGGGACCAAAAAAGAGAGATAAAGTGATTAAAGTATGTGTATTGATGAATATTTTAATAAAGTAGTGGGAGAAAAAATAGTATTTTAATTGTGGTCTCGACACCAAAATTGGAAAGAAAGCAAAGTGAGGCAATTATTGTGAAATTTACCTAAAAGGAAACTGGGGCAATTTTTAAGAAACAGAGGAAGTATACACACTCAATTACAAAGCATACAATAATTACAAGATTGTCATTACTAATTTCCACATGTGCCAGATACGCCTCAAGAGCCAAGTCAAACCAATCAARAGAGCAAGAAGTCAACGAAACCAGAGTGACATGCAGGCGCGGGCCCATACGSGGGCCAAGGCGCGGGCGGTCTTCCATGCGCGGGTGGTGGCGTGTTCCACACCCTTGATGCGCGTACGCTCGAAAAACATTTTGGAAAATCCTGCAAGTGCGTGTGGGTCATGCGCGGGCCACTTGGAGAGGCGTGGGCCATGGTACGGGCCACACCCTCCATGCGCGCATGCTCGAAAATGTTTCAGGAAATGAGGGGAGGAAGCTGCAAGCGCGAGCCCACACGCGGGCCGCTCGGAGAAACACCTCGATTCGTGCTCGTTGATTGGATTGTAGATTATAATATACCTTTGGAAAGCTCTTGGAGTCTACTTTCCAATGCAAAAATTCTCACCAGCAAATTCAAAATGTGCAGAAAGATATGGCTCGAAGAAGTTGTTAGAGTACAAGTTCAAACACTTTTAAAGCTCAACCTTCGCAAATACAACAACGCCAACAAGTAACAAGGCACAACACTAGCACACACACACTTAGTCAACTTGCAAACGCTCACAACACTTGAAATTGAGTGTATAAGAATAGAAAACAAGTGAAAAACCTATAAAAACTATTAAAAACCAGCAAAATACTACAAAATTATACAAAGTGGAAAACTAACCTAAATGCTAGTAAAATGATATCGAAAACCAAAAGACAAGTTGGAAAAAATAAGGAAGAAATAAGTGCCTAAATGTGACCATTTTTGGCACTTATTACAACCCAATTGGAATCGCATCAATCCGATGTGCCAAACATGAGTTATGGCTAAAAGAGTGGACATGTGTCAATATTAATGCTTTGCGACAATCATATTCCTTCGTCGCTTCATCCAATCTTCATGCTACTTCTCCTAAAGCTCCGTAGTGCCCTCAAATAAGTCGAAAATCCATCCAAATTAATGAACGAAACCTAAAACTCATTCAAACACTAAATACAACATTAGTTTTCTACTTTGTATAGTTTTGTGGAACTTTGAGTGTCTTTAGTGATTTTCTTAGGTTTTTAGATGACATTCCTCTCATTTATCGATTCATAACATAATAGATCAATAAAGTTAATACCCAAGCATAGTTCTCAAATATAATTATAAACCAATCCCAAATAATAAGCAACCAAACTTCAATTTAATAGGTCTTTAACTYATACTAGTACTACCTCGTGGAAATTACGTAACACTGTAACTAACATAATACTATTACATCTATTAACCATAGTAGTATAGCAATTGAGATTTAAAAATAATAAGTCTTAATCAATGGTAAGCAAGTAGAGTAACAAATACCATTCATCACTGTTTTATAAATGCAATATGCAATCACAATCAACAAAAAAGCAATCAGATAGATATATGCATGCAATGAAGGGCAGTTTTAATTTTTTTAATTTTTTTTTTTTTGAAGTAATTCAACCTTGTTTGTAGCTTTGGGTGCAATTGAAAATAATGTAAACCAAAACATAATTAATTCAAATGTCATTTTGAAAAAGAAACAAAACAACTTTTTAAGATCCAAGATAATTTACTCAGAATGCGATTTTAAAATTTGAATTATGTGAAAGGTTTTGCAATACCACCAATTTTTTTTTAAACTTTGAATAACCATAAGAATTTAATTATGTAGAGAAGATTATTTTGTGAAATAAGTGGTAAAAAAAATTCAGCATATCATACTCCCCTTAAAAGAGAGTTACGTCGATGGAACTCGAGAATCGTGTTAAAATGTTTGTTAAAGTGCAACATACTATTGAGCCTACATCGTTGAACATCAAATAGCAAGTAAGTCACATATGTCGATGACAACATTGTAGTATAGGCACATTTATCGAGTTAGATTAAGACATATAATAACACGCACAACTACGTAAGGTTAAATTAAACACATAAGCGCGCCTTTCCTATACTACCCAAATCTCGCTTTAATTAGTCAAGTAAAGGAAGAAATTGTGTAATATATTTTTTTTGTAAGAAATAATGTTTCAATAGTATAAAACATTTAAATAAAATTGATAAAAGAGAAGAAAGTAAAAAAACAATTTCTGGCTTTTAAACTGATACCACTTTGTAACACCCCAATAATTCTTCCTTTTTTCCTGTGAAATATTTAATTGAATATACGGAGTACTATTGACATGTTATCGCCACGTGTGAAAATGTTTCGGCTTATTCAGAATATTGCGGTGGAAAATGACTAAACCAAACACAACTATTAGGAAAACCATCAAACAATTTAAAACCGTACAGCTTGGAACCAGCTTTGGCCCTTTATTAAAAAAAAACGAGGATAAATATTTGGCAAACTAACGAAACATGAAAACCATTTTATCCAATTATAAATACTAAAATTTTCGGACGGAACATTAAACAACAGTCCAAGAATATAACACTCGAACACTCCCATAACTCCAACGTTGCAAATGCACATGTATAGCCATCAACAACCTACACAATCTTGTGAAAAGCCTGCTCCCCATAATTTCCAAATGAAATAAGGATCATCACAGGTCCACCAAAAGAAGGAAAATGTGGACGACACACAATACACAAAAACACATGCAATCAGCAAAGCTGAGTACATAAACTTACTAAACAAGAAAACAAACAAACAGCATCTCCCCTAAAAATGAACATACCAAGTTACGACACCTGTAGAAACAAAAGAAAAACCCAACGGTGGTGTTCACAACCACTCAACAACATTTTATACAACCCAAAGATCCAAAATAACTCAGTCCCAAATTCCCAATCACAAAATCATATACAACTGCTCCCAAACATCTCTATCCCAACATCATCAATCGCTCCTGTTAAATAAATTAGTACCTGCAAGAATAGTTTACTCGACTCCAATACATGACTCAATATAGTTTATCACATTTGTTACGATTTGAGCAATAGACAAGGTTGTTCAATCCCAGACACACAAGGTGCCACAATTCAACCAGACACACTAGGTGCCACAATTCAATTTAGACACACAAGGTGCCACAGTTCAATCCCCCATGCCTCCCCGTCGAAAGGCATCAAAAAGTTAAATAAACCAGATGGTGAACTAGATGAGATCTCAACTAACCCCATTTTGGATAAAATCCTTTATAAAAATAATAGAAAAGAGACGCCTTGATCAAACGGCTCTAGAAAAGTTACGAATGAAATCACAACCCCAACCCCTAATTGTCAATACTCCAGACGTGCACAAATCCAGAGTTTTATTGCTCATTCATATTATATTTAAGTGTTAATTATTTATCAATTTCCAAACAAGACCACAATACACATACCAATTATTTTTAACACAAACTATTCCTTTATTTAATTAACCTGTTGGACAAGCCAACTAACCTCATCATTAAGGCTTGAATACTTCCCTTTACTCAGTTCATACGCCATGTCATGAACGAGTAATAAAATCACCTCATGGAGTAAGTTACACTTGACCCCACTTAATTTATCCTTGTATTATAAATAACCTCATGGAGCAAGTTATACTTTACTCCACTTAATTCAACCAATAGACCAAACCAGTTTATTAAAGACAAAGACTAATAACAACCTTCATATCAATCCTCAAGAGTAAGCCAATTTCCACATTATTCCTCAATTTCCACGAATATAGACTAGGACACAAATAAATAATTTATTCGCGACTAACCAACAATTTCATGGACGTTTCCTACTCATGCCTCTAAGTTCTCAAACATCCTCAAGCATACATACAGATCAAGGATTCCGCAAGTAGTACGTACCTTGAAAAGAATACAATCCAGGTATTTATTTTTCACTTCAACAATAACTCAAGGAGAATTTCCTCCTACAACAAAATAGAAATCAATTATTATTGTTTCCTAACACAAAATTACAAAAATACATATTCCCTTGAAACCCCATAAAACTTTTCGAAATCAACCTCGAACGTGTTTTATAAATTAACTTCAACGCTTATACGATAAARCATTCATTTATTTCTTTGAAAACTTTAAAAGCCATACTTTTAAATGGTTAAAGTCACTTTGAATATGTTTAATAACTCTGAAAATATCATAATTAAATTATATTTTCATGCCAAATATTTTTGATTAATTTTAATAACAAAACATATTTTGTAATCGAAAAATTGTCAATTTGATGTAATAATTTATTAAAATACTAAAACTCCACGAAAGTTTTTGAAAATTTCACACAAGGTGTATTACTGTATATAGAACATCCACACAAATATTCGTAAATTAAAGATTAATGTAAAAATAAATAAAAATCGAATACAGAGTCAGCATCCCGGAAAACAGTCAGTTCAAAAGCGAATTTATTAAAATAGTATATAAGATTTGAAAATTCTGAAAATTTTACACAAAGTCTCTTACTGTATATAGAATATTCAAACAAATTTTTGTAAATTATTAATGAACATAAATCAGGAAAAAACATAAATCGATTCTACTACCCGAAAATTGTCAATTCGAAAACGAATTTTTTTAAAATGGTAAACGTGCTTAGAAAATTCTTAAAATTTTACCCAAGGTTTATGTTAGTACGAAGATCACTCGACCAAATATTTGTAAATTATTGAAAAGCAGAAAATAAATAAAAATCTTTTACTAAATCGACATCAATATATGAAAAACCCTAAATTCATAATTAAATAAATCTGAATTTTTCCAATTGAAATCGTCAATACAACTCATAATATTAGCAATTCATAGAAAATCATACTCAAAACATTAGTATAACAATTTTGATTATAAAAACTTCAAGATTCAATCAAAATTAATACATGAATTAAGAGGAAACAAAAAAAAAAGCAAGGAAGAGGGGAGAGGACCGACAGTAAAGGGCCTTCGGCGGCGTGCGGTGGCAGTAGGGGTGGCAGCAAGCAGCAGTCGTGGTTCTCCTCTTCTCTCTCATGCTTTTTTTTTTAAAGAATGAAAGTGGCGTATGAAAACAATAGGGAAAAAAATAAAACCCTTATTGATTTAAATATTTAGATAGGTTAAATTTTAAATATCTTATTTATTTTCTTTTATTTATTTTGGATAAAGAGGAAAAGATATATTTCTTTTTATCATAAGATATAATTTAAATGAAAATAGTAGAATTCAAATAAAATATATATCGTTTTCATGAGATAAATCATAATATATTTGTAACAAAATATATCCATAAAGTATTTGATTGTTTTTATGAAATACATCGTAATATATTTATAAGAAAATATATTTATAAATATTCAAAAATTTCGAGGGATTACAATCTACCTCTCTTAAAAGAAATTTCGTTCCCGAAACTTGTCCCAAAATCCTCATTCTCTCAAGAAAAATTCCATAAGGAAAGATAATTGTATTGCTGTAAACTACTTGTGTCACTGAAATAGTACTCCACTGACCATACTTGGCATGATTTCACACACTTTTATAGTGTGTGATCCCAACAAAATCATGCCTACCAAACCAAAGTCAGGTAACTCGAAATAGTAATTGACAAAACAGTGCAAAACATCAAGCAACACGTATGTCAAAACAATCATCAATTCCTCTTAAACCTCGTGGGTGTTACACGCTCAGAGCGCCCGCTCTGTGCTCTTCTCTCCTTGGCCAATTTTTGAAGATTTTCAAGAGGAATGTCGAGAGGTCAAAGCACCCGCTCTGTCCTCCCTCCCCCTTGGTCCAGTTGTGCAGCAGATGTCGAGCCTAGAGAGTGCCCGTTCTAGCCCTTGAAGCGCCCAAAAGTCGAATGCAATTAGCCCCGAGGCCATAATGATGCCTTGAATAGTTGAATTCATCACTTTCGAGATTATTTATTATTGTCCACGAGATTATTAATCTGAATCTTAACCTAAGACAATGACTCTTAAATTGAAAATTGACTTAAAACAAACTGTCAAATTAAGTGTTATTTTAGTCATTACTAGCTTTTATGTGTTTTCTTGATTAAGTCGAATTTGAATAATGATCTATTTTATTTTATTTTGACGAGGAAATTATTTTTATTACTACAAACGAGTATGTTGAATGTTATATCATAACTCTATAAAGTCGATATTTAATGAGTTTCCAAAACTTTGTAATCATAGGTAAACTCCACATTGTTAAGCTCCTAGAATACATCATCTCAATTCTAGAGAGCATACGACTAGGAGTCCACACATCAACAAAGCTAAAGATAAGTTGCTCCATCTTAAACCCAAATAATAAAAAAAAAAACTTATCATTTTTGTTTGACTAAGAAAATAAAAGTAGCAAATATGGAGTATTATTATCGCAATCTTATTATTAGGAAAATTTGCCAAAAAATACCTTTTGAAATTTCTTTTTTTTTTGTCACTAAACACCTTTTAAAAAAAATATGTAAGAAGGTACCCACAAAAAAAAAACAAACAAACAACTTTGTAAGGAAACACCTCTTGGGTATATTCCGACGTTGACTGGAATTTTCCGTCATTGACTTCGCTTGAGTTTGTATTTGCACTCCATTTCTTTCTTAACCTAATTCCCTAAAAATTCCTGAATTTACAAATGTTTTCAAACCACCACCATGTACCCCAACAAAGCCACACCACCACCACGTACATCTGTGCCGCCATCACTTCCAGCCATCACAACCACCGTCGTCACCGCCACTACCATCACTATCAGTGTCACCCCCACAGGAAATCACCATTGTCATCAAAATCAAAGCTCAATTTCATCCACCACCACCATTTACCTCAAAATTAAAACCCAAATCAAACCACCTCTCCAATCAAAAACCAGACAAAATCCTAGAAAAAACACAAAGAGGTGTTCAAATCCCCCAAGTTGATTTTCAGACATGTTTTCCGACATATGTGGGGTTTGAGTTTGAGGCGGTTTTGGGTTGTGTCACTGGGAAGTTTTAGGCGTACTATTCCAGCTGAATTAGATTTGTGCAATCTTCGCTGTGATGATGGGCTTATGAGGGATTGAGGCAGCACGAGAAGAGCGAAGGTGGCAGTGAATAGTGATGGTGGTTGGTTTAATAAGAGAGAGAGAGAATGGGAGGGTGACAAGTGATAATAAGAGTGTGATCAACGCCAACGATTTTTGGTCAGCACCAGAATTTGCCATCAGGGTGTTTCCTTGCAATGTTTTGTTTTAGGTAACTRCTTGCATAATTTTTTTTAAAAGGTGTTTAGTGACAAAAAAAATACTTTTAAAAGGTGTTTTTTAGCAAATTTTCCTTATTATTATGTCCATTATTTGATGAATTGACTAAAATAGAAAATCAAATAAACAAAATGAACTATCGTGTGAAAGACGCAATTGGAGGAAATTGCTCGACTTAGCAAAGACTTAGTAACAATAAGTCAATATATCATATTCAACTATGCGGCAATGTTACAATACTTGATGACTTGCAAGGAAGTGGGTGAAGCATGGTGGTAATGCTTRCCACTTTCCCTAGGCATGACCCGGGGTTGAGCCTCACCCCCGACATTCATTATGCCAGGGTATTATCCCCCACCCCCCACTAGTCCACTACACATGTCTTGAGAAAGGATATGTGCAGGGACCCACCTGTGTACCTTACCATGTAAAAAAAAAATTAAAAAAATACTTGATGACTTGCTTCGTCAACTGAATTCCAATCATTGACAGTCGACAGTCTCATACATCGAATAACTAATAGAAGTGCTAAAAATTAAGTTTTCAAAGACCCTGTATGATAGACAAGGGCACTGATCACAAAACATTGCAATTTTCATGTAAATATATGTAATAACACTAATTTTCCTGATTCAAAGTTTGTGAACAAATTGTTGCCCCGTCAATCAGTTTCCTGGAACCAAAAACTGAGAGAACCAGACGCACCTACCGTTGTCAACCATTGGCATCGCCATGTTACAACATTGGTGATATTCACACACCATGGCAAACCATAAGGCTCCTAGAACAATTTAAGTGACATTTACATCTTTATATAAAAAAGGATGGAGGCCTCCTCTTACACTTGCACTTCTTGAGACAAGTTTGTTACAAGTTCCCGTTCTCCATCACCAGATGGTGAAAGCCGTATTCTCTTGGCAGCTCGTATCTCATCCGTATCTGAAGATGAATCCTCAACCACCTCATCAATGCCAGCAGTATTCCCATCATATTTAAATTTATCAGGCTCTTGATGAGCAGGCTCCACAGACTCTTCTTTAAAACAGAGTGAATCTTCCATATTATTGCTTCCGTAAATTTTAGCCAATTCCTGAGAATCCTCAGCTGGGGTTTCCATCATATCACTGGAAGCAGAAGCATAACCTTCAGTTAAACTATCTGTATTTTCTCTTGGTTGATCGGAATTTTTAATTTGATCTGAAGAGGGACTCCGGACTTCCCGATCAGTTTCGATAATCACCATCCCCTCCGAGTCATCAGAAGAACAGTTAGAAGAAGGCGACATATTATCCACAGGGTTCCCCTGATGAGACAAGCTTGAGTTCCACTGAAAACCCTGGTMAAATTCTTCGGGTGTATAACCAATGTCACAGGCTTCAGTTGCAGCTTCATCAATTGGCTGAAGTTCAGCTTGCCCCAAGGTGGAAGGGGCAAGGTGATCAACAGCTTCTACTTCCTCCTGTACAATAGCACACAAATCAAGAGTCAAGTTTTACATCACAAATGATGGGATTAGAATATGTGAGACTGGCAAAAATTAAGGAGATCGGAAGATGACTCCAAATGCATAACTGAAAAGAAAAGGAGAAGACAATCAACGAAAACTTTTGGTCTGCATAAATAAATAGGACTTGAGATAGACAAAACAGTTGAAACATTTTCAATAAGTTATGGACCCTACTCAGAACCTGCAGAATTCAGTCAAGTTCAGTAAAAACTTTAATGTTTGGTAATATTGGATTGAAGCAAGAGGCAGCTAACTAATTCAGACTCAAAACGAATGAATCTGTTTCTCCAGAGGTGATACATCTTTTACATCATTAATTAATGACAATTACTTACCCTGATTGGTGGTAGTGGACATCTAGGCTGTACAAAAGATTCTCCCTGATCAAAGTGACACTGTTCAAGAAGGTCTCTCATACCCAAGCCTGGGACATTAGTGCACTCAGGAGTCCTATAGAGTGACATACCCATCAGGCCCATTTCCATTCCTTGATCAGGTTGAGAGTGCAAAGGATTCCAAGATTTGCTTGGGCTTCTCCTCTCTGAAATAAACTCTATGCCATTGTCATTCTCCTTATTTACTGGCAATAATGAGGGCAGGGATTCATCATTGCAAGGCGAAGCACTTTCTAAAGGAGGGCCTTCAAGGAGTTCATAGATCAATCTCTGGATATAAACACGCTTGAGAGATGCTTCAGCAGGCATAAACCAATCCGGCCTCAGCTGCAGAGTTTTTACACGCACTAATTATAAAATTCCAACAACAGGAAAAAATAAAAGATGAAATTACGATGATCACTATGCATATGGATGCAGCATAGTTCGAACTAGCAGATGCAATAACATACTCTGATACTCCCTTCAATTCTCACCTGTTTATCTATTTAACAAACTCTGTTTATTCAATATTAATTTATCACATCAGAATGCCAATGCAATATTACTTGTATCCCTTCCGATAGAAGCTTATATTGGGAATTCTTACCCCCAGTCCCACCCTCAATCACCACTAACAAAACCCCATTAAGTAATCAAATAAATGCAAGCGCAGAGACATTAACAAGACAACATAGATCACATAAATGTTAGCCACCTTTGGTTACAATTTACAAGAACCCCAGCCAATGCTTTCCTGCTGCCTAGCAGAACCATAAAATGATGCTGTGCAAATTTGCAAAGTCTATTTTCTACGTAAAACCATATCTACTCCCAATATAGCCTAAGTAGGGGTGTTAATGAGCCGAGCGTGCTCGAGCTTGGCTCGAAGTTAGCTCAAGCCGAACCTCATCTATGCTCGGCTCGAAAGCTCGCGAACAGGCTCGAAATGTTATTTTATCTTTTTATTTAGCTTAATAATTATAAAATTAGTAGTATATTATTGTTAAGTTTAACAAACAATAGAAAATTCATAGCTATTATATGTTCTTAGAAGTCAATATATTACTATAGTTTTCGAACTCCAATATAGCTTTACTGTATTTTGAACTTGACTTTTAAGACTCGAAAAAGCTCGAGGCTCGGCTCGAGCTCGARGATATTCGTCACGAGCCTAGCTCAAAATACCCAAAGCTCGGCTCAGCTCGCTAACACCCCTAGCCATAAGATAGCAAGTACAAGTCACTCTAAACATCACAACCTTAATGTAGTGGTTCTATGTAGAAAATGGAGTTTTTGTTTATATATTAAATAAGAGCACTCACAAAAGAATCAAACTCGTTGATCAAAAAAGGACTGAAATTTTCAGGTGCTTCAGCTATAAAGAGTTCGGCATAATGAAGCAAAAAGAGACCACAATCAGAGCAATTCTCCTGTTGTGGAAGCTGCCAAACAAAGAAAAAAGAAGAAGACTTAATTAGGACAGGAACAAAATGGTAAAGGATAATTCTTCCACTGCTGATGATATGGCATACATCAAATAACTGATATAAGAAAAGTTGTAGTGTTGAAGTTGAATTAAATTTCTCAGTTCCAGGAGTCCAGGTCAACTGGTCATAAATTCATAATGGTCAATGATGCAGCACATGACAAATATTGACAATGAAAGATCAAGGTCAAACTAACTCTTATAAGAGGAACAAGATTTAGGACGAGCCTCTATGAGATAACTTTTAAACAAGAGAATTTGTTCTGTATTTTACTATTTTGGTGAACTTCTCAAATATGCACCAGGTAACCTTAAAAGTTCTTACTTCACAATTTACCCTTGAGAATTACAAAAATGCATCAAATATCCATGTGTAACAAATGATAATTTCATTAACTTAGGAGACCCTAAGTATTAAAGTTTAGGAATTTTCTATAAAATACCCTTGAGGTTTTGTGTTTTCTACAATATACCCCTGAAGTTTACTAAGTGTCTACGTGATAACCAAACGTTAATTTTTTATTATCTTAATATAATTTATTTTAGTGATGGTTAATGCCTTTTTTAATTTCTTATGAGGTGATTGCTACCTTTTTAAATTTTTTCTTGTTTTTTTAATTTTTTAAAAGATATATTTATCCATATGAGTGGTTAAATTTGACCATTAAGGTTATATTATAGAAGGGTATCAAATCTTAGGGGTATGTTGTGGACGATTTTTTTTACAAGGGTATATCGTAGAAAACGCAAAACCTTAGGGTATTTCATAGAAAATCCCTAAAGTTTATCATAATGCTAAAACACTTAAAGATATGTTAATAATAATTCCTCCATTTTTTTCACTTGCAAAATCAAAATCGGGCACATGTTTTAAGCATATGATAAAAACAGAAAAAGGGAAGAAAAAGGACTTGCGTGATTGGAGAGAGGAAAAGAGAATTCTTTACACAAAAAGAAAAAGTTGTAAGTAATTTACAGCTTCCCAAAATGAAAAAACAGTTAAGGGCCCATTCAATAAAACAATAGTTTTCAGATTTAATTTTTTTCTCTCAGAAGTTTTTTAAAAAAATTCAAACTTATTGAAATCATGTTTCGCTTAGAAAACTGAGAACAAATAATTGGACACCACTTTTTTTGGTTTCTTGTTTTTGGTTTTTAGTTTTCGGTTACAAGGAAACTGAAAACAAACTAAGATAAGATTCGGAAAAAAAAATTCAATGTGATAATGCTTTACAGTGAGGCCCTGTTCTCCTAAAGGTAGAACTGAAGAAGCTTGTGATTTTTTTGCCTCAATCTTAATTAATTTTGGGGTTTTGTTATTGCAAATTCATCCACAACACACGCAAAAATCAACTTGAACCATAAACAGTAAAAACAATTCCATGGTTAGAAATTAAGTTCATTTAGCAAAAACAAGGTAATGACTAATGGGAACATGCCCTCAACCATGCCTTCAACAGGAATTCCAGCCTAAGCTTAAAGGACAATTGCTCAGTCAGCATTGATCAAAACAAAGGAGAAAAGAGGATCGTATCAGAACTATACCTCGAGTGAAAGAAATCGCAAGTTTAAGAACTTTGAAACAATATCCTCAGATGTCTCCTTTTGCTTCTCCTTCCACTCTTCCAAAAGATAACTGCCATTTAACAGACATCAAAATTTGTCAACCTGATTAGATAGATGTCATGGATACATATTAGACCATCAAAATCAAACAGCAAACAACAAATAGTCCCTCTCCAAGCCACGGGATCCAAATGAAAAAACAAAACCATGTAGGCCAAAACAGCAGAAACAAATACAAAGGTAAGTAAGAAAAGAACCAAGGCAGAGGTGAAAACACAAATGATCAGAAACTCAATACAGAACAATTGACTTAGCAAGTGGGAGACAAATACGAACTATTTCCAGGGACACAGTGACTCTAGCATCCCCATGTGCTTACTTCCATGTAAAGCAGCATAACAAGTTTGAGATGATGTAGTAGCAAAAAGCAGTCAAAGCTTACACAGTAGGCCAGTCTTAGAAAATGAAACAAGCCCCAAAGGACAAATGAATATATCAAGTTTCGTCAAATTATTTCTGAAACTGAGGTTAAAAAAGGATTCCTACAGCAATAGCCAATTAGCCAGCATTGGATACTAAATGGCCTCAAAAGTGGATAAATAGACAAACAAAACATAATTATATACTCCCTTCGTAACATATTTCTCGCAACTCTTGTATTAGTTTTTTATTAACTTTGGAAATAAGCTTAAGTATGTTTAAGTGGCAGAAAAGACTGTTTTACCCTTAATAACAAAAATCTTTAAACATGAATATACTAAAATCAGACCCAGATTTGAACACCCACAGCCACCCAACTGCACAGCCACCCCTAATTCGCACAACCTCAGCCCTAAAACCACAGCCACGCAACCACATCCACCTAACCACAACCACGCCTAACCACACCACRGCAACCACAGCCACGCCTAACTACAGCCACCTAATCGCTAGCCACTTGAATATTCAATTAGCCACCTAATCGATTCAGAAAACGTAACCAAAATCAAAATCGATTAGCCCCCTAATCAAACCCAGATCCGGAAAATGAAACCTAAATCAAACCCAGGTTGCGGCGCGACAGGCTGTGGTGAGGTGCGCTAGCGACGGGGCGGTGGTGAGGGCTGCTGCGGTGCGGTGATGATGGAAGTAAAGTTAGTAAACCCAGATTTGCAAAGAAGAAGGAAGATAAGGAGAGAGGAGTTAGGGTTCATCATCAAAGAGGAAGAGAGATAAGAAGATGAATGTGATTTGGGGGTGAATTTGGGGTTTTAATTGGTAAATTAGTGAATGTATTTGGATAATTAAAATAGGAATTAAGTGTGATGATTATGTATTGTTGACATATATTAGTAAGGGTAAAATAGTAACTTTCCTACTAAAAAATAACCAAATATGGAAAAAAGTATAAGTGTTGCGAGAATTATGTTACGGACGAAAAATAGAAAGAGTTGCGAGAATTATGTTATTGAGGGAGTACATGCATACATACATACAATATTAATTACAAAAAAAAATGCTGCTTTGAGCACAGGATCTGGCCAAAATATCACATGCAATGCTTC
Source organism: Bassia scoparia (assembly GCA_008642245.1). Taxonomy (NCBI): domain Eukaryota; kingdom Viridiplantae; phylum Streptophyta; class Magnoliopsida; order Caryophyllales; family Amaranthaceae; genus Bassia; species Bassia scoparia. The sequence goes on from SNQN01005982.1 coordinate 19,834, forward strand.
TAAGTTCTAATATACATATATAGATGTAAATCTAGAAAATAGCTTACAAGTAGACCAATAACATGCACTCCAGTTTGTTCTAAGTTCCTAATACCACCTGAGTAGGGTACCACAAAAAAATAAAAATAAAAATAAAAATAATGAACCTAATAGAACAGAATACCTTTGTATAAGATCCTTTAACCCTGCATGGCTTCCTCTGATAGAATCCATGTGCAGTATACAAGGAACCTTTGCAGATTTAACAACATTTTCATCTGAAAACAACAGAAGGTCATTAATCATTGCTTTCAGACTTAAAATAGCAAATTTAGGCTTAAACAAGAAATTACCATTGAACTTAGCAACTTCACCAGGATGGCATATGACAATCAAACTCCAGTGAAGACTAGAATAACACCAACACACACAAAAATAAATAAATAAATAGATAAATAAATAAATAAGGAAAAGAAAAAGAGAGAGAGTTAGTGGCAAATAATAATCATATTGGCATTTAATGAGATCAAGATATACATAACTTACCTGTAATTAACTGGGATGAAAATATAATCCTTATCAAATAGGTTCACTTTCCTTGTCCATTTACGAACACGCTGAAAGGCCACCTTGCCATCAAAAACACCAGTTGTATTTTTGTCCGGATCAGCTAGCTTGCGAAAAAAGAAACTATTAAAGAAATGGAATCTGCGTTTATCTGAGGCAGGAATTTCATTCTTTAAATACCTGTTCAGGAGCATATGTATGTGATCAATTACAAGCATCGACCATCAAGGAAAGATAATCCTAAATATATTTGAAGAGTTTGACAAAACAACAAGAAAWAAATCTACATTCGCGCTATCATATACCATACAAAGAAATACCAGAGAATAAACAACGTTGAGCTTACATGAAATACCAAGAAACATTAAAACTAACAAAATAAAACACTAGCCTTTAAAAGCAAAAAAAACAGCATGTTCGAATAACAAAGAACCACTAGCTGTCAGACAATAAGGTGCAATGGTTTGTACTGGTTAGGCCAGAGAAATGCAAGGCAAAACATCCCAACCTAAACAACTGATGCAAGACCCCAAAAGCAGTCGCAAGTTGATACCTAAAAAGATAATAACCTGAAACGAAAAGATTCAATCTAAAGATACTCCCATAACAAGACCAAAGGACTAATAACGGAAACCAAAGGACTAGAAAAAATACTCCCATAACAAAACCAATCTAAAGATAGCTAACTTATAAATTACTCTGTATAATATTGTTTTAAATTAAACTGAACTTGTGATTCAGAAAAAACTAGAAGCGCCATTGCCAAACTTTTAAATATAAAACATAGAAATACGCGTGTATATAAATATACTACATGTTCATGCAGCAAACTTACATCATATAGAAGTCAATAATTGTATCATTAAGGAAAATATCAGGCTCCAATAAATCCACATCCCTTTTACTAATGGACACGGCATCTGCCTCTCCTTTGGGGTAGACAACTTCGTCAAATGGCTCCTGAAAACTGCAAGACATTTATGTGTAAGAAAAATAATGCATCGAGCATCTCAAGAACCAATTGTACAACTGCAATCAGCATTTCTGGTGTTCCACTTACATGGGAATGTAAGGATCCGGAGAAGATCTGTCGTTCTCTAACGGAAATGAACCTCCTTCAAACCTTTTGCCACTATATGCAAAGATCAGAGGATAATAAAGGACACTACAACTAGCATCAAAATATCTAAAACAAAATAGATAAATTCACAAGACATGCTTTTGTAACAAACTGAAAAGCTCAGAGATACAAGGAGGATAGGAAGACAAAAGTGTATGAGAAATCAAAGAAAAAGACAGGAGACTTGAGAGAAAGAGTCTGATAAACTGAAGGACTGACATTACAATTGCAAAGGCATTTGAGTCGTCTTATGTCACTCCAAAGCCCCAACAAAAAGATGACACTATCTCTTCCACTATGTGCAACTAAGTCCCATAACAGATAAACAGAATAATTAGCATTGCCTGAAGCTACCCTTTCTGCTAGAGCCTCTGGCACGGCAAGTAAAAAAGCGGTGGGTGCTGACATGTCATGACAGTACAATTCTAATATAAGGCCCAATCTATATTAATGCTAGTTTCCTCGGAAGTATCAGTTTGAAAATTTTAAAACTCAAACAAAGTACCTCCCTCCCCATGTGACTCTCTGAAACAAAATTGTATTGTCCACTTTATTTTTTGTTTTTTTCCCTTTCTCTCCTTCCCCACTACATTTCCCTCACTTACTTTTACAAATCTACTACCTCTATCTACAATTAAACAATTTTGCCTAGGAAAAGCCCCTAATACAAATGTTGAGCAACTATCACATAACGGAGAGAGTGATACAGACATATAATTACAACAAAACAAAATGCAAACTTACTGCAGTCCAACGCTCCAGACAGCCTGGTACCTCACATCAAGTGACATGATCTGATCTTGTCTCACTGGCCAATAGGGATCATGAACCAAAAACTCTAACACTTCAATGCCTGCACACAGTATGCGAGTATTGGTGAGCAATCACTGAATAAACTCAAAGGTATCCCAGAATCTCTACCTTCACAGTGGGTATTAGCACATAATTTTAAAAAATGTGTTTGTAAATAGCTAGTACTCATGCAAAGTAGTGATCAGCCTAAGAAAAGCAATCAAAAGTCCAACTATTTAAAAAGAGAAGTACCGCGTTACGTATAAGCTAGGATGCTCGGACTCGGGTACGGGTGTCGGACTCGGGTATGTGTCTAGGTGTCGGACCTTTAWATTTTTAATTTTAAGGAWARGTGGACTCGTTTTGAAAGTGTCCAATTGTTAAATATGGACTCGGGGACACGAGTATTTTTAAAAATAAAGAAAGAAAGAAAAAACAGAGTGAAAGACTGAAGTCACTAGTAGTAAAACTGTACAGTTAAAAAAAATACAAGTAAAACTGTAAAATTAAATTAGAGTTAAAAGAGGATACAACTAAAAACAAAAAAGGAAAATAGAGAGAAAGTCAAAAGTCCCCACTTTTATTCCCTACTTTATTGCTACTTTTCCCAATTTTTACTCTAGTCTAGTAGTCTTCACGTGCTTTCTTTTTATTTTTTTAATTAACTTCCCAATTCCCCAAACCCCAATATCGCAAGAAAGAAAAAAAGGGAAGACAGAGAACCAACAACACTGCAACAACCATAGCCACCGCACCAACCTTGGCCGGAAAATTCACCAGCGTCTCAGAATCACGCCGTTCGAGTCGCTCCACCAAGGCGAATCAAAGCCCCAATATATTTGTTACTAATTTCGTCGTTTTCAAAAGCAATTGCATCTCTAGGGTTTGGGTTGTTGCTATTCTCGAACCAGTTCGCTTTTTGCTCCGATTTGGTTCGCGATCGACCTGCGAATTGGAACGGGCGAACCAATTCGAAATTCGAGCCCTCCCCCAGCGAATTATGTGACACTGACCGAAAATGAAGTGTCCAGTTTATCTTCCCCGTGTCCGGCACGTATTCCGTACCGGTACCGGCGTCGTGTCGTGTCGACACCGGTACGGCAGGGGGGAAGACGAGTCCGAGCTTCACAGCGTATAAGACAAAACTTAAACATAATCATATCCTTCACAGCATAAGGATACTACTAGCCTTTCCATCCAAAAAAATAAAAATATAAATTCAGTTTAGCTTAGCATACGAGTACAGTTCAATGTAAACGTCAAAAAAATAAAAAAAATCTGTAGAATAGTCAATCGATTACCAAAACAAGCATAATAACTATCAAAATAGTTGGAAATTGTTGATTAAAACAAGACACATCAAACATAACTAATGTCTCATCCATTTGTTTAGAATTTAGCATTCGATGTTTCATGATTGTCAATGTTCACTTTGATCCAAATCAACTCTAATTTTGTGAGAAACAACCTTCACTATTCTGCGGAAAAAGAAAATATACCTTTTAAATTATTTGTCATTTAACAACCTTAATCACTTTTAAAGAGAACAGAAATGTTTAATTTCGATCAAAAGTATTGATCAAGGCATTGAACACTTATGTGCGAGAAGTTTGCTTAGAAAATGACTTGATCAAAGCTTGGAAAAATATAAATGCCAAAAATAAGCCTTTAGGTTTGATCTTGCAAAATAAAATAAAAATGAAAATAAGGTCGTTCAACATCACAAAATATTTAAAAGGTTGTTTCTCACAAATTTTCCATTTTAAAATTATACATTTGGAAAGTATACATCAAGAGAAATACAACATCCTTTAAGTGGGTTAATCACGCAAAGGGTCAAAAATCTAAAAATAAAACAGTTAAAGTAAATCACTTCAAATAATATTATAGCCAGACCAACACTATGTTTGGATAGCAAAGGAAAAGGGAAAGCAAAGGGAGGAGAAGAGGGGGAAGGAAAGGGAAGAGAAAAGTGGGGGAGAGGCTTCCATCCAAACATAGGATAAATCAGTTTAAAAGCACAAAAAAAAGGATACGAATGTTGAATTTGATTTAAAGACTTTGAGAAAGAAGTCAATCCGTGGATGACTTCACTTTTAGTTCATGTTAGCCAACCCTACTTACGGGACTAAGCCTTTGATTGATTGAGAAAGAAGTCAATACTGCCCACACCCACACGAAATAACCAGCCCCTCTCTTCTAAAAATAGTTATTTTGCACGAGTCCCTGTAATTTTGCACCTTTTGAGAGGACGAAATAAAAATAAAAAATAAAACAAAAAAKCATAAGCTTTTTCCCTTTTGCTTTACACACTATAACATGCAAAATCAAAAGCAGCCAGCAGACTCATGCTTCTCACCTCCATCTCGAGGTCCTTAACTTTGTTAGTTGTATACTTGCACTGCCCTAATCTCCCAAACATGAATTTTAGAACAACCCTTTGATGCTGGAGGTAAATTCTAAGCTCGGATGCCCCAAATAATAAAGACATTCATTTGCTCAAGTGTTAGATAAGCATGATCGCTTGTAGGAGATAATGTTGTATTAAATTCTTAAATTAATACATTTTTCAAGCAGACAAAAAGCCCCAATGAACAAACCTGTCATACCATTTGCATTATCAGCTTGAACTCCATCCCTTGTAAAAAGCCGAACTTTTACCTTTGCTGTGTTAGCCTGACCAATAACACCATTCATGTAAACTAGAAGTCATTCACTAGGCACCCATGAGTCCACTTGATTCTAAAAATATAATCAATTTACTGACAACTTACCTCACTACTCCACTGCGACTCAATACTATGGATATCGTCGACTTTCCATTCAGACCTAGATACCCCAGACTCCTCTTCAATGATCGGCATCTCTATTTTGAAGGAGTTTTTGAAAAACGATATTAGGCACGTAGGAAAATATTTATCACCGTAGAAGACATAATCGGTATGAACAGTATTCATTTGCTCCTGCCATATGCACACATCTGTCAATACAAATTTGCGAAGTATATGTATCTGATGCTACCTGTTCAAGATATTTATGGCATCTCCACAAATAATGAGAAAATGCAACATACATATTATGTAATGAAGGTTTATGTCAAATTGGAAACAGCAGGCTATGAAGAACAATTAAGCAATTACCGAGTTCCAACCACTAACTGATTGATCCTGAACTTGTCCATCAACTGTAGCTGCAACAATAAGCAACATGGATACTTGTAAGTCAAGGTTTGCCAACTCTGCTGCAGTCAGCAACAGAAAGAGAAAGAAGATAGAGGTGTTATACCATAATATTCATCCTGTTCAGAACCAGAAGTAGAAGGAMAGCTTGCTTGAACACTATCACAGCCATCTGATACCCCAGCCTCAGCTGAACCATTCTGTTGAAAAGCGCCAAAAAGTGAACTCATGAACAAGCCAAAAACAAAGATATTAGGATATGAAACACAGAAGACAACAACATACACTGTATGGGGATTCTGGGATGGGAGGACTAATATGGCCATCTCCAGGTTGAAGTCCAAAGGGACATGTGATTCTTATTTCCATTTCCAATGATGAATTTTTCAATTCAACATCATCTTCAGTCATATCACAGTGCTGTTGCACAATTCTGTCTGAAATAGCACCAAACACCTCTGCCTGTTTGGAACCTGACTTGTCTGACGAATTTTGTGTACCAGCCAAGACATTGTTGATGAAACCGCGATCATCATCATCATCAATTGCAACAACATGTATTTGGTCCAAAGAATGATTTTCTTTCATCTGAGAAATGGACCCAGATGATGCTATTGATCATAAAAAGAAGACAGTCAAATTTCAACAATAATACAGCTGAAAACGAACATGAACTACAAACTTCGCAAGTTCACTCAACATAAGCTTGACGAGAAAAGAACCCATTTCCTAAAGACAGCTTCTAAGTAGAAAATGTGAAAAATGACAATTATAACAAGTGATAATAGGTTTTCCTGTTTTCACACCATAAGCCCACCATTATTTGATATTTTCAAAATGAAAGTCTAGCAATTGCTAACATAATTTTTTTTACTTTGCCCTGGTAGTTCTCACAATGCTTCCGTTAAAAATAAGGGAAAGCAAAGAAGAGGTTCCTACCGTTGTATTATTTATCAAAAAAACAGGTGGAAGGCGAAAAAAGAAGAATGATGAACACTGTTATGCAACAAATTCACACTCTTACCCAAACCCAAATTTTTACATAAATAACGATTGACATTTATCCATCCCCTACGATCAATAATCTCATACTCATGCAAACCTAATTGTTCCATATCTTTCTTAATTCCTTCCAACTAGGTCATATTCAATATCTCTCAACCTCTCATAAGATCCCAATAATCACAAATTCGAAGCCTTCCACTCTTTACAAAAATCTTTGCATCGGTGCATCATAGGTTTTTTTTTATTAAAAAAAAAATCTTTCCAAGAATCCTAAAGCTTGGCATTGGCCACACCTTGTCTACATGAACCCATAACTAAGACCCGTATTTAATAGTTGCACAGGGCCTCCTACATCCTAGCTCCACCCCCCTGGGTTGTAGGTCAAAAAGAAAACCACTTGCCAATTTACACTAGAAAGTTAAAGGAGAAGTATGTATAAGAATTATACAGGGAGAGTCTAAAGAGCCTTTCAAAGCCATATGTCCCTTTTAGCCAAACTCAACTAATAGGTTTTAAGACACTTTCTTTCCCTTAACCAAAAAACATAAGGAACTAGCGGGAGATACTTTCTTTCCAGTCATTTCTGTCCCTTCCTTAATGTCATCATTTTCCTTAGTTCAAATGCTTTTTATTATACAAATGCTAACTCCAAAATTGCAAGCATATCACTTTGAGGGTTAGGCTAAATATTTTCTATAGTAATGGTCTCCAAATTTATACAATGTGATGATAGAAAGCTTTTTTTTCCACGTATAGGAATGTCCTCTTTCAATGTTTGAATGTGGATGGAAAGGTCATTAGAGAGTTTTCTTCCTCCCAAAACCACCAATGTTATTATAATGTACAGAGTTAAAAAGACTCAAAATTTTGGGTCCGAACCACTCACTCATAATATCCAGAGTGCACATTTCAAATTGAATGATAATGGAAAGAAGATAAACTCTTCATAGTTCTGAATCAGTAGCCCCGAGCTCTTTAAACGATCATCAAAATCAAAGATCAGATTGCAATAGGAACCACCAAATCCCACAAAATAACATCAACTATAACAAAATACAAAAGCTAGTACGTTTCAAACCTGAACTATCCAACCTAAAAACCCTACCAGTCTACCAGCAAGTGGTTCAAAAAAAATTAATAGATAACAAAGGTCATTAAGAGAGAAAAAGGGTCATTCAACTCCTTCAAGTCACTCTCATCCTCTACCTCACAATTATCTTTCTATCTATATTTGTATCTATATCTCATATTATAAGACAAGCCAATCAATGTTGCAAAATATCAAGAAGATTTGTGCAAGATGAGGAGCTTATATATGCCTTAAAGAAAAGATCCATAAACTTAATTCTATATTAGTCTTGTGTAAAAATGAAGATATCCCATAAACTTAATTTGAGTAATTATCAAATGATTATGGTATGTGATTGTTTATTACCTAGCAATGTAGATATTTTTGCGTTACGTAGGGAATAGTATTATAGATCAACAACGTATACCACTTGCAATTAACAGAATAAGCATTTGAATTATACATAAATAGAAACCACCTCCAACGAAGAGTTAAGCCAGAATACGGGGCCGAGATTTAACATGCGGAACAAAAATACATGTTAACAAAAGTACTTCATAAACCGGTTGTCAACCAAGTAACATAAAGTATAATAATTCTATACAAAATGCACCCTACGTATTTTCAAACTAGAGAATTTATCAATAAAAGATGCACCGATTGATATGCTTTGAGTTTAATACAATCTAGCCTATTTTTGTCGCACTAATTCGAGCAATACTCGTAAATATGTTTGTGCAATCCAGGATCATGCTCCAAATCATATAGTTATCTTGTACCAAGGAATCTACTCTTACAACTTTATGGTGTTGGTAACCTATGTGTGGCCATCTAAGTCAATGGTACTTAAACAAGTTGTTAACTTTATGTATTCATAAATAACCAAGGATAAATAGATAATTCTATTAAAGGACAAACTCATGAGTTACACATATATGAATTTACAGATGAACCATAATTATCAATTAATTATCAATTAAATTTGTTAAAATAAAAGATGAAGGACGGATAGAAGAAGGCAAACTGACTTGGTTTAGGGCCTTTAGAATGATAAAGTATTGATTTATTTTTGTTTAACAATAAACATAAAAAATTTCATGAGTATCATGAAGATGGTTTGAATTCGAACATGAGACCTCACTAAGAAACATAGAGTAACTTACCACTAAGACAAGCCCATAATAGCGATCATTATATCGGTATATCGGTTCAGTTGTATATATTCTAAAATACTGTAGGGGACAAGTTAAAAACATAATGGGCCGTGGGGACCAGCCCCCCTTTAGCTTCGCCTCTACCACCGACAATGTCTAAAATGTTTATCGACAAATATGTCAAAATGTCGATCAATTAATACAACTCATATAAGCCTAGTACGACGATGGTAATGAATGAGAAGAAATTAGTAATAACTTATTTACAATAAATTTATGAATGGTTTCATAATGTATGCACTTATAATATAGTTGTTTTTAATTAAAATAGATGTATCTGTTGCATTGTGCATACTTCTCATTTGTATCTTCCCTATTGATGTGTGAATATTGCTGAATTCCATTTTGAGACATGCTTTTTACCAATTTTCTTACTTTCCCACTTTTCCTCTATTCACACTCTCTCTTGTTTCTTCAATCGATTCTTGTTTTTGTCCCCACATCCACTATAATACAATTTTCCTTTCTTTGTTTTCCTCGAACAGTAATTGCACAGTTAATTAGAGTATGGAGAGAGTATAATGATTTTTTATTTTTATTTTTATTTTATAAACAAAATTTTAATTGGTGGGGGTGTTTTGTATAGCGGCGGTGGTGTTTCGACGATTGGTGGGGGTGGTTTGTGTGGTGGTAAAGGTGGTTGTGGCATGTGGTGTGGTTGTGGCTTGCGGCGTGGTGGGMTGTTAGGGAAAGGAGGGGGGAAGGTAACATGTTACAATAAGTTGTTAGCAAGTCAATATAATGGTGGGTATGTTAGAAGAAGATGAGGTGATAAGTTAGGATTATTATGGGCGGATGGGTAAAAGTTTGGCTTATTAGAATCAATTTTTCCATAAAATCTAGAAGTTTATACTCAATCACTCGATGTCTTAATGCAAAAATAAAAATAAAAAATAAAACAAAAAACTAACAATTTAAAGTCACTTTTAATGTGAAATAAACATAAAAATTTATAAACCATGCATTAAGTATCATACAAGTTGTATTTAAAATGTCCACCCATTTGAGAGTAGCAACCGCTACAACACAAACAAATAAGTATAGAAACAAAAACAATGTGATAAAAAATTCAAAATTTTAAAAGAAATCATGAAACACTAGTGTCATGTTGTCACATATGAGAGACTGAGAGTGAGAGTGAGTTAGGTTCATATGAGAGTGGTTCTCATAGTGAGAACTGAGAACTATGAATCTCAACCCTTAAAATCAACCTAAAATCACCACAACCATTCAATTTATTTTAGCTTATTTTAAAACAAAATCTGATTTTAATTTCCCTTACAGAACTCATGATAAGTTAAAGGTGTTGCACACATAAACCTTATGTCCACCACTATCAATAACTTGCCCTTGTATCTTTGTATTCGGATCCACTTCACAAACACCCTATACCACACAGTAAAGTGACGCTATGACTATGCTGAAATGTTAACAACTTCCACCATAATGTTTTTAGTTACATAAACCACAAAAGGCGGTCCTTCATACCCATCACACAACACACGATAGTGAGAGCCTAAATTATCTCTCATTTCCCATGATAATTAACAAAAATCTACAATAACTAAACTACTAAAGCATCCTTCCTTCCACAGTCAAGCTTCCAAAACAAATTTAATACCAACATCGTTCACACAAAAGCTCCGAGATTAACAACAGACCTTAGGGGATATTGACTCCTTAACTATAGCACCTCTCCATCCAAAAGAAGGAAACAATCCACTTATCAACCTTCAAAAARGGAGACGCTTTCTTTAATTTCCTTCCTTCTAACCCAAACAAAGAACGAAAAACTAATGGATTCTCGAAAACTAAACACAAATGCCACACAATGGGATGACCCAAGCGATCCCAATTGATCGCTCACATCACACCGCCATCTCCAAACTAGAACAGAAATAACTCACATTTAAAAGTTTGGTAGCATAAGCAAAAATATTGGAACCACAAATCAACCAATCAAACAAACTCAATTCCAACTCTAATAAACACTCATCAGCATCGATGCAGCCAAAAATAATTATTAAACCAGCGCAAACGAGCATTTCAACCATGCCAATAATTGGCTAAATCATAAGAACTCAAGCACTCGTTAGCTTAGTATAGAAACAGTAACAGTAACGACCCACATGAACTTTGATACAGAAACAACAAATCCCCAATAAAATAAGCTCAATTCCGAACATTGCAGACAACAATCAACATACATGCAAATTAACCATAAAAACAACACGATGAAGATTGTTACCCAATGCCAATAACTTCTGAAATAAAAAAAAAAACCTCAAATTACACCTTAACAACTTGGATCAGCTTAAAATGTACACAATTAAAGTAACGAATTAGGCGAAATCGGTAACTAGAATATAAAAAATTCAACGAATCAAATACCGTGTTGAAGATATTGGTACTTAGTCACTGCATCATCATCATCGAACTTAGGGTTTGAGAATTTGGGCAAAGGATAACAAGTTTCTTTCAATTCATCTTCTTCATTGAATTCGAAAACGCTAAAATCTCTTGACTTCATTTTTGCATCGGAAATTTTGGGAACCCTAATTTGACGAAGGTTAGAAATTAGCGAAGAGAAGATTAAGATGAAATCAGGAAAAAAAATCTATCTATTACTATAATTAATAACAGGGTTTTCACATACATTGTTGACACATGACACTTCCATACTATTTTCATTTAATTAATTTTAAAAATATACGTAAAATTCCATTTATTTGATGAACAGATGCGATATAGAAAAGGTGCTTGAAAACCTTTACATAGTGATTCACAAAAGCAGTTCATATTTCCATCCAAAATAAAATAAGTTGATACTTATCTAAAACCGGGTATGTTCTTCCCTTCCTCTTTCCTTTGCCTTTCACACTTAGAATCAGTGTTTTGTAGTAATATGGTTACTTGATTTGAATGTGAGTTATGCTTTGTTGTAATTTAATTATTATATTTCATTGTTGGTCTTCAAATTCAGCCCCAAAAGTGTACACAACTACAGACAATTCTGCCCCAAAACCAAACAACAATATACAACCTCCCAAACAATAGAAATTGAAACAAAACTCATAAATAATTCCAACAAAATTCACACAAAACTCTAGCTAAATAATTGAAACAAAAAAAAAAAAACTGGAACAAAATTATAAATAGATAAGGAATTGAACACAAAATTGGGGGAAGAAGAGGAGATAGAAGAAGAATACCTTAAGAAACCGAAACCCTAACAATGATACAGTATTTAGATCGATCAACCACACAACAACAGTAGCAACGCAACAATAGCAGCAGCGCAACACCAGAGAGATAGACACGAAGACACCGCCCGTCGAGTGGGGCCTATAAGGAGAGGAGAGAGAAAGGGGTTTCGATCTCTGTCAAGTAATTTGAGTAATGAAATACGGAGTTTTTTCGACCCAGTGATTCAACGAGGCAACGACCAATATTGACTTTCTAATGCAATCCGATGGCAAATGTAGTAATTTATTGCTCTTTTTTAGAAAACTCACGTGTTGAACACTTACGGTCAATTTACTTCACCTTCACTTCAGTTAATTTTACTTAATGTAAACAGACCTTTGAACATGTAATGTTTTAAATAAATATGATACTCCGTATCATAATTAAATTTAAATATGTTATCAATATATATAATTTTTATCTTGATAAATATAATTGTTATGTTATATTCTTAGTTTAGAGATTTAATTTAATATAAATTTAATATATAATACGTTAAAAAAATATGTTTTATATGATTTTTATAGTCTTAATTTATTTTTATTGTGTACAATGTTAGGATTGTTAGCATACCTGAATTTAATTAAATAACTTTTGTCCGGACCAAAATACTAGTTTAAAATGAAAGTCAGTAGCACAAATCAATGAATAATTGTTAAATAATCCATAATTTTGACTCAAATTGCACAAATTCGAAAATCAAACTCAATAAAAGACATAAAGATAAATCAAAATTGCACAAATTTCAAAACCCTAGGAGAGGCAAGAGAAGCGAATTTAGTAGATCGACGATTCATACACGAATTTGACAAGTTAAACAAAGGCTTAAACCCTAATTTGTAAATTAGAAATAAAATAATTTAGAGTTTTCAGATTAGTGGTTACCTATACTTTTAGTGGTTCTATGCGTGTATGGTGGTGTTGTGGTGGTGTGTGGTAGCGGTGGCAGCAGGCTTGTAGCACGGTAACAGTGTGATGGTGTTTGTGAAAGTCATGTGTGGTATGTGGCAATTAGAGGTTGAGAGAATGGGAGGTGGCTGGCGGTGCAGCAGTGACAGGCTTGTCGCGTACCTATCAAAAATAACCTATTAAAACTAACTAATGTAGCTAGTGGTAACAMGGTCGAATCCACAAGGAAGCAACAATTAATTATTAACTAATTAAAAGCATCTAGATTKGTAAAAGAGCCTTTGATTGATTATATTGACCACTACTAATGAAAGCAATAAATTATATAAAAATAAACTATAATAAACTAAAGTCTAGGGCTATGGTTCACTATAACAACAAATTAACAATAATTGGGTATCAACAATTCACAATAAGGRACAATCGAATAGGATCAAAGTTCTCTCGAATCGAATGAACCATAGAACTACTCCTAACCGTATCTCTCGACCTAGGATAGTCTCATTCTACCTATTGACGTAGATCTTGTATTAAGTTTCAATCGCTAGATCTAGAAACTCGTGACTAATCTAATTATGCAATTAAGTCGTGCACTACCTAATTGAATAACATGAAGAACAATCAAATAGGAATTCGATAAATTGTCAAAGTATGAATTGAATCAAACCCAAAACATGCTAATTATATTGTTATAGATCCTTAATTACCCTAGGAAGGAAACTACTCAAGCATAATTAAATTAAACATAATAAAAGCAATTGAGAAAAACATAATCAAAAGCATAAATCAATTAAAAGCAATAATAAGAAAGATTAGAGGATGAAATAATTACCAAAGAAGCAATTGGAATTGATGAATGATTGAACTTTTATTGAATTTGAATGATGAATGATAAACTAGGGTTCCTGCTTTTCACAATACGTAATTGAGTTTCTCTCTAATAAAATTGATGATTGAATAAAAGATAAAGATAGAATTAGGATTTTGAATCCTCTTAAACATTAGAAATTTTCTAAATTAAACTAAGCTTGCTAAATTACAATCATGCCCTTCATTAAAAGCCAATTTAAAYARCGACTTAAATGYYYAWRSGYSC
>SNQN01005983.1:0-21157 GCA_008642245.1 Bassia scoparia
CTCGGAAGAGGAGAAAGGAAAAAGATAAGTCGTAGTCGATATGTCATCTCTTCACTCCATTATGATTTTCAACAGTATCACATTTCCAAGAAGCTGGCAATATGACTTTTTAGGGCATTTCATTTGGCTGCCCCTGCAATATGAATTGCATTGGAGTAGAAATTCAGGCTTGAGCTCGAAAATTTGCAGCATGAAGTTGGTCCAAACAATGCTAGGATAGTGCACATCCAGTTGGTATGTCCAGTACACCATAACTCCCAGAAGGATTATAGTTCCCCTCGGCAATGTTTCTTGTGTAACTTGATTTCTCTCCTTCTCTTCTACCTCCTTGCCTACGGCAGTAGTCCTCGATTTCAAAAGGTCTATAGAATCAAAAATTCTGTTGACGGCTGATTTCTGCGAGGTTTCGCATGCAACAAGAAAAAACTAGAAAAACAAAAGATCAAGTAACAAAAGGAATATCAGCCAAAGCAACAAACTAAACAAGGCTATGCAAAAATAAATCAAAAACTAAACTTAATTTAAACACCCGTTAGTCCCCCGCAACGGGCGCCAGAAATTGAAAGGCGGTCGCGCACTCTAACAAAAATAACCTACACCCCTAACTATGTAGTCGGGCAGTAAGTGGTTCGAATCCCAGAGACTAATGATTCAAAGTGTTATAATGAATCAATTAAAGCCCAAGCAAGAACTCAAATAAGTGGTGAGGTTGTAACTAATCTAAAGACCAAAAACAATTGAAACTAAAAGGCAGAATCAATATTAAAAGCAATCCTTAGGTTTAAGAATTCCACTAATAGAACTAATTAAACAAGCAATTCCCTTTTCCCTTAAATTCAATAATCAACAATTTCATATAGATGGGAAGCGCCTAAATAAACTAGTGATTCTTTCGAGTCAATCAAAAAGCTCCTTAAACAAAGCTTTCCCTACCTAATTTTCAGGATTCAAGCAATTTAAGATCTTTTAAGCAAGCATACCTAAAACCTAACAAATTCAATCATCTACTTCGTACATGCAACTTCCTTTCTCATTTAAGTTCAAAAACCAATTAAGAAACCAACTGTCGTTGCAAAACTAATCACATCATCCAATATATCTAACAAAAGAATGAATGATAAAACACTCTAATTGGAATGAATTGTAATTTAACAAGTTGGGAATTGGAATTTCAATTGCAACAATTCATATTAGGGTCAATCCTAACCCTAGATGTTGGGGATTATTCACGACATAATGCAAATAAGCTAGAAACAATAATAGAGAAGACATAATCAATAATAACAATGATAAAAAACTAAGAAAATAAAGATAAAGAACAATACTTGAATGATAAATGGGTTTGCTTGAATTGTTGAAGTGATACAATGGAAAACAAAAGAGGAGAAAAACCAGCCCTTTGAGAGGAAATAATGTCCTATTTTTGCTGATTCTAGGTCATCTGTCTTGCCGCAAACACACTCCTATTCTCTTTTTATTTTTCCTCAAAAATGACAGGTGGAAAAAACATGTTTTGGGTGTACCAAAATAAGGAATATTCAAGAGGCATAATTGCAAATGCCACAGCATCCACGGACCAATAAGGGCGCTGGAACCATTGGGCAAAACAGATCGCATCAACAAAAGATCGCAAAAACCCATAGGCGTGTTTTGGCTCTAGAAACCGTGCGACTTCGAGAGGCTGTTCTATGCGTTTTAGGCATCGAATGAAGCGTGTGCCCCGTTGCGAAGGAATTTGAATCTAGTTTCCAAGCAAACTTGAATCACTTCAATCATACGTAATCGCTGACGATATGATGCAAAATAGTGAGAAGTGGTCAAGCTGAACTTTGCAAACTTATGACGTGTCTTCTCGATTTTCAACTCTAATTTCACCTCAATAAGCTAGCCACGACTCTCATGATGCTAGAATAACTCATATACCTAAACCCGTAATGTGCAACGTCATGAATATCAAACTGCCTTCAACTATTATCCAATTCATACGACTGCTTCGAAAGCTTCCAAATAGCTATAGAAAACTACCTGAAAATTAGGGAAACCACAAACAAAGCGTAATAGAGCACAAAACGGATAATTCATGCAGATAATTGCCTAGATGCAACTAAATGGACTATAGAAGCTCTAAAAATGCACCCAAATAAGCCTACCTAAAAACTATATACTATTGTGTTTCATCAGGCGATTTCTTACATATGGTAGTTTTAGGTGAATTTGACTGATCGTGGATATTTTTGTTCGAACTCATCAATTTATTTATTCAAAAGATTGAATTTTAGGGTTTTGAATTTTGGGGTTATTCTTAATTTGGGTCAAATTTTGCTAAGTTTATTAGTTAATTGTTTGGAAATTSGCCCAGGGCTTGCTATGGGGTAATTAGGGTTTCGAAATTGGGGTTGTTCTAGCTATTTGGTTTTTTGAATTAGGGGTTTTGATTCTTAGGGTTCTCGAAATTAGTTTTCGYAATTGTTATAGGTTTCAAGACCTTTAAATATATGGGCATCACAAGGGTGCAAGCTTTTGGAGATTCTCAAAAGGTTATATCTCAAATCAGGGGAGAATATATAGGAACCTCCCCTTTAGCTCTGGCGATCAATACAACGCTGCGAGAATTAATCTCCTCGTTTAAACAATGTGACATCTCATATGTGCCAAGTAGACCTGGTTATTGGGCGAGTCAGGCACGCATAACTCCTTAGCAAATTAGGGTCAGGGTCAAGTGGGTCAGGGTCGAATGTGGGTCAACCTTAAATTGAAGCGGGTCTAATAATAGGTCAAGCCCACTAGTACACACTACCCTTTCGCTATTCCACTCTCATTGACCACATTTTTCCCCTTTCGTTGTTCCAATTTAGCATAACAATTTTAGTTTTTTTTACATATTTTCCTTGAATTACTGCTTTCGATCTTTTTCCATGTAAAAAAGCAAGCGTTAATAGGCACCCACCTTATTTCAGAGAGTACAAACTCAAMCTAATTCATTTTTTGAAATATCAAAGTAATTCAATTYAATACAAGAAAAACTTAAATGTTAAAGATTTAATCATTTTCGAAAATGCTGAAGAGTTACATAGAGAACATCAATGGCGGTAATTTGTTTTGGATTTWTTAGAAACGTTGGCCGAAGCGTGTAACGGCGGTGCCAAGGTGGTGCAACGAGACTGGTTGTATTTACCACCATTAAAATTAGGTGAAGTTTTCTGGGCTTGCTTGAATCCACCATTAAAATTTTGAGGTCGTGAGGAGAGAGAAAGATTTGATGTCGACGAAGTAGATAGTAAACAAAGAAAAAGAAGAATCAGGTCGTGCGTTAGGAGTGTCATTCACTTGACCCTAAATGTTGACCCTTTTATTTTTCTTTAGTTTTAGTGGGCTGTCAATAAAAACCCTATAATGATCTGATAAATCTCAACCATTTAGTGACCCTATCCATTAAAAAATTAATGGGTTAAGACCCTTTAAATTTGGCCCAACCCCTGTTATTAATGAGCTGACCCTGTCCAATAACTAGGCCTAGTGCCATGATAAGAGAACCAAAAAGCTGATTGTTTGGCCCAACAGGCTTCTTTGAAGAACCCTGATAGTTTTAACGAGAGTGTTATACGCATTAGTTCATTCAAGATAAAGCCTTCAGAAGAAGCTGCGAAGGCTGGGGTAAATAAAGTTAGTGTTCTTGGGTATGAGGCAGACTGGCGCCAGAAGATTAAGAGTACTTGAAAGACCCTTTTGGCAAGATAAAGTTCCTGCAAATATAAGGTTGGTAGATACAAAATATTTCCTTTTAGGTAATAAACTGTATGGAAAAGATCCACAAGGACTTTTACTAAGATGTGTGAATAACAAGAAAGTCTTGACCATCTTAGCAGAAGTTCATCATGGGATATGTGGGTCACACTAATCGGGGCTCAAAATGTGATGGCTCATTCACAGAATGGGTTCGTTTTGGCCTTCAATTCAAGGAGATTGTTTACGTATGCCTACAAGTTTGTAAAAGCAGTGCCAGAGATTCAGAGCCAATAAGTAGATCCTAACATTGAGCTCGCAGTCCAATAATTAAGCCTGACCTTTAGAGAGGTTGGACATTGTTACAATGGAGCTATTTAGCCACCTTCATCTGGACACATGAGTATATGAAGCCATTGATACTTTACTAATTGGGATAAGTTCAAGCCTTAGAAGCTCAATAGCTAAGGTAGGTAATTGTTTCTTTAAAGATAAACATAACAGGTTTTGGATTCCAGAAACTATCACTGTCAGATAAGCGTCAATGGTCACAGGAGAAGAGTTAATGAGTATCCTCAATGAATTCACACTCCAAACAATGTACATTCCAGCTAATATAAAATACCTTTTGAAACGATACGTAACTACACTGCTTTAACTTGACCCTTCGGCACTTTATCTTGTCAGGCACTGAAGCCACAAATAATATTATCAGGCTAAAGGGGATTTCCAAGATGGTAAGATAAACAACCATGAAATTGAATACTCTTCTACGTTATGCACATGGGCATACAGGAACCTCGAAGAAGAGATGCAATGGGAAGCGAATCCATATCAGGTTCATGACGAGCCATATTGCCATAGAGTTAAGTGCAAAAACGCCAGAGTGCTAGGCAGATAGGTACTGGTCAAAGATTATAGTAGTGCGATGACAATTGAAATTGGGAACGTGAGAAGAAGTGTTGCGTTCTTAGAAACATTAGGCCCAAAAGAAGCAAGTAGCTAAGTATATAAAGAAAGTCAAGCACAAATTTTCTAGAGGGGACTTAGTGTGGAAGTTGTAAATTGCCTGAACGTAACTACATTTTGATCTACAATTTTGGTAAATGTCATCCAAATGGGAGGGGCCGTGTCAATGATGTAAAAGTATGTCTGGAATGCTATCTTTATAAGACTTAGATGGGTAAATATTTCCAAGAGCGCTAAATGAAAATTTCTATGGCAATAATACACCAAGTATTGGGAGAGTCATCGAACTTATTGGTCAAGACTCTCTGATGTAGCTTCGCATATAAAAAAGTGTGCATTGTTCTAAATTCATGTACAGAAACATCTAAGGTGACATGAATTTATGAGGAGGTGTGGAGATGGTTACATTAATAAGAGATTTGAAACTTTCTCAAGGACTGGCACGCGTGGAGTAAAAAGTGTTGAAATTTTCAATGGAAGGTAAAGGCTAAGAGACACCTAAGGGATGAAGTAATACGCGAATTTACTAGACTCCCTATTACCTATAAAAAAGCCGGTATTAAAGTAACATCTCAATCTTCACCCCTTCCACTCTCTGTTCTCTCTCTTCAAGAAATTTTTTCGGTTTCTTTTCCTTGGGGAATGGCCAATAAGCCAACACTTAGTGGATTCAAGAAGTGTATATAAGGCCCGACGCCAAAAGCTACACTCTTTAAACCAAGAGATGCTGCAAGGTCTTCATGGTGTGGAGTGGGTACAACGATAGGGAGGAAAGGCCTCGTCTCCTTTGTCTTTAAGTGGTTAAGTACTGGTAAAGGAACTAACACCCCTACAAAATGAAAGAAAACGTGTATATGAGGCACATTTCGAATGGCAGAAAGGGCAAAAGAATTAAAGAAGAAAGAGAGATTGAATTGCGGCTGAGAGAGAGGGAACAATTGACACGCTCATCCCTTGGGTCGTTGAAGTAAACGCAAGGAGGGGACAATTGCAAAAAATTTGTAAACCTAACTATCACTAACACAGGTAGGGCAATAAAAGGTCGTCCACAAGAATGTTGTACACTTAAGGCTTATAGACTTGGATTTGGGGTGAAAACTAGAGTTTGAAAGGTGGTTGAACTTAAGAATTACTAGAAGTTGAACTAAAAGCTTGAAATCTAAATGAGTAAACACCAGGATCATTAGTTCCCTATATCCTGTACCAACCAAGCCAACAATGGATGGCAACCCAAAACAAGGTCATTGCAGACTAATCTAAAATTCAATTGATTCATTCCAAATCCTCAATCCATCCATAAACATTCTTGAATTGGAATCCCTCCTCACCCTCACTGTCATGTCAAAATATATGAGATTAACTATTCAAACCCATTACCCAATCCCTTAGTGACCTTGGGATGAACACTCCTTTACTAACTCAACAACCAACCTCCTAAATCCCTTAGTAAAATTGCACTTAAAAGCTTAGGAAACCACAACAATGGGGAAATTCAGTATGGGTTGAGCATGTAAATATCATCTTGACATTTGTTGCACTAGATTTGGGTACCTAACTACCTAGGCATGAAAACTACTTACAACACATTACAAAGAAGAAGAGAACAACAACAATTGACCAAGAAATTAACATTAAAGCCATGAAATCTCTCTCTAGCTCTCTTTTCTCTCTCTCCTTGTCTGCGATATGGCAAAGAAGAAAGGCCAAAAGGGCTATGATAAGGCGTGTGAAAGTGACATTACTAATGAAATTGAAGCTCAAATTCATTCTTAGGATGTGATTGCGACTCTGGTGGTAGCAAAATCACATCGAACCCAGAACATTGAATCCATGGGTATTCCTAAATTCAACTTGAAGTTGGATGATGCGATTAATTTGAATATGCTTTTGACTGAGGATTTGGTTAAGGAATTGATTGAAGGATCATGCATGAAGGCRAAGATGTCTGAATGGATTGGAATGATGAATGATGCTAGTTTATCTTAGCAGCAAAACAGAGCATTTGCGATTCCGATGGTTGAGGTAGGACAATCTAAACMAAAATTACACTTATCTCTTGCAAAAGTTGAAGATGAACTTAATTACTAGAATTTGGGTGTAATTGCTTGTTTTGTAGGATTTAACCCTCATGTTAAAGCCTTTGACGGTTTCTGCAAACGACTTTGGGGGAAAACGAATATTAATAAGGTCACCCCGATCAAGAAAGGCATTTTTCTAATTCATTTTTTGATAATTGAATCTCATACTGATGCTTTAAATTTTAGTCATCTCAGTGGCCTTCAAAAAGGCCTAAACTTAGCTAGTGAATAGTGGAATTTCTAGTCAAGGGAACAGTTCTGTTTGGTGTCGAGCCGCAATGTCTTAGAAAATTTGACTGCATGCTTAGTTGGTTTTTTCTGATTCTGTTTTGTTTTAGTGTAATTTTTAACCTCATATTGACACAACTAGTGTTGTGATTAAATGCGGACATGTAAGTAGAAGTGCCCTTCGCAGCGCGGAAGGAGAGCCAGTTATGGTCGTCTGTCTATGGGTCTGTAACATAGCTGTTCTCGTATAATTTACACCAACATTGAGTCGCTGCCGCCTTGTTTGTTAATCAGTATGAATGGGTTGTGTATCGGTGAGCGATGCGATTGCCCGTGCTTTGCGTGGTAGTAGACCACCTTTTCTATCGCAAAGCCTGCCTAGCTTGTCTTAATTCATGTTGACGAATTATTATGTCTCTAGTTTTGTAAGTACAAAACAGAGTGTTCGTCAGTACGAAGGTCAACTAGGTTGGGATGATCGCCCGTTGCCTTAGTCAATATATTAAGGTTTAAATCTCTTGTTTGTCTCGACGGAGCGTTGATTGCAACGCCCTGCATCATCGTGCGGGTGTCGTAGCCCACTCATACAATGCTACCCACATTCTGACATTTCACTAGAGTGAGGAACCGAGGTATTCACAGTTTTATGTAGTGGAGTTTCAGGGGACAGTACGTTACTGATCGAGCGATCGTAAACCCAATCGCCCTACGCATCACTGTCAGCTCGGAGGACCCTTGTACTCTCCAGTGCACGGCTCTCTTCGTCAATGCAATTCCATTCATCACGGTTATGGAGTTAGGCACCATGTAACGCGTGTGATAAGCATTCTTAGCACCTCCATAGCACACGTTCCTTTCTAGCCCAGTGCAGCAGGGAACTTGTAGCGGCCAACTAACCCACTATGACATTCGCATTACACTACGACAAGTGTGTTTCTTTTGTTCTGCACAAGCCGACTCTACCTCGGTACGCAGAGGAATGTCGTGAATCAGAAATCACTCTTTCAGGCCATATTTGTCATACCATTGATGATACAACAGAAAGCAGCAACACCCCGATGTATTCCTCAGAAGAGAAAGCACAAAGCAACCCAAAAGTTGAGTCAGAAACCCACATAGTCACCATCGATCGATATTCTTCACATCATTTCGAATTTCATGCTGTGGTAAATTTGTTCTGGTCTTTGCTTTAGCAAATATTACATAAATCGATACAACAATGACTAAATGCGAGGTTACTTAGATCATTAGGAATACTACGACTTCCTCTCAACCCATCCCTAAGACCTATGAAGACCATTGGCTTACCCGATATATTAAGTTCTCGCAACAAATGAAACATGAAGGTAGTTCGTAATAAAAATTCAGGATCGGAAAGACGAATTCAGAGATCCTTGTCCGCTTGAGAGTCACTATATAAAGACAAACAAAACAAATGTAAGTTTATTTAATAAAAAAACGACGCGAAAGGAACTTCCGCCTTGGCTTGAATCGCCAATATTTACAAAGGATACAGATCTTAGTTTGACAAGTGATAATGAATAATGAAAAATGAAACTAAAAAGAATGAAAACAATGACAAAAAATGTAAACTTAATTGACTAAATCCTACATATGTTACAGGAGACAATTAATAGGAGTTTCTACATGTTTGTTAATTAGATTGAAACTTCTAATAGTTAATTTAATTAGATTGAAAAGGAGTATGTATGTAGTATGAGCGTGATAATGGAAGTTACTGCTCTAGCAATAATATCGCTGTGACAGCTATGTGTAGAACTCCGAAACTGACAGTCGGTAATCGCCATCACATCTCATAAGAGAAGAGATCTGCACGCATTGAACAAAGTCGTGGTCTGATGAGTGATTGGACCAGAAGGAGGTGAGCAGAGAAATACGTAAGTCAAAGGACAGGAGAGAGAGAGAAGATAGACGTCTGGAAAATCGTCGGTGTGGTGAAGACCCTGCCAAGACTTCTAGGGCCATAGTAACAGACTCTCGTGTGTCCGAGTGTCTTAGTAAAACCGTCAGGCTGTTCAAGCTCGAAGCACATGACAAGCCGGCAGCATCCCCATGAATATCAAATGGGAGGCAAAGGAAGTGAGAGCTAAACATACGATGTTTGCCACATTAGAAACAAGCGGAGCTGACAAGAGCCATATAAGTAACAGCAGGAAGAGGCTACCGCAATTAATACCGCGCCTAAACCCGCTGTGTGCCCGATCGTGGCTATATACCGCCAAGAAGATTCAGGGGCTTCTAGACGACGAGGGTGTCCAGTAGCAGGGCTATCTCTATTACATAATGCATGGTGATATGAGTTGTCGACCCAACTGAGTCTTGCCGCCCAGCTATTATCAACGCAAGCCATGCACTCTGTCGCATATGAAGAAGAGTGTATATTCTTATACTGTTTCTCAAGACATTTCTCGAAGTTATTTATTGTGATGTCTTTCAATCGCATTTTTCTTAACCTGTGTACGAGAGGAATGCCTTGAATTACGGAGCGCACACGTAGACAACCGCATTGCTTCGTCTCAAGCAAGAATTCTAGAGTGTTCTGAATGAGTACAGTTGCCAAGACGTGCTATCTTGAAAGAAGAAGGTTGATTATACGCCTGGTAAGCACTGCATGGTATGTTTATGGAATGCTATTCTTGCTATCTTCTTTGTATTGGTGTATCTTTTTCTCCGTTCCATTATGCATCATAAAGATATATTCAAAAATCATTCAGTACGTCAATTATACTTAGAGAATCATATGCAAGCGCATTTAACATCATTCTCCAAAAGCCAAAATAATCCTCGATTCGAGCACGGCCAATCAAAAATGTCTAGGAAGACAAGAGTTTGCGCTAATCCCACCGAATGTGAGGATGAAGATTAATTTTTCACCGAAAGACAATGCGGCTTGTACATAACAATACGAAAAAGCGATAAACGATTCGTGTTCCCAAGTTCTAACCTAGGAAAATATTATAAAAAAGGAACAAAAAATAAGAGAGGAAATGGTGTTATAAGGCACCCTTTTCTCTATCTGCATCTCGTATGCTAGCGATACGCCTCCGTCTGCTTGATCTGTACCCATCACGTTTTTTTGATGGCACCACAACAATCTTTGCTCTCGAAGAATGTTCAAAGAGTAGCTGTTCCATCGCTTTATCCTAATAGATACTGAGAAACAATCGCTCACGACGACCCTATCCAGACGACTCACTGTGGCGATGTAAACATCTCATCTGCCACACAAGCTGATGACCACATGGTGCAAATATTCCGTGACCCTGCAATAAGTGGTGTTTCTAGATCCAAAGGTGAAATAACAACCTCCAACAAACAGTGTTCTTTATGTAATACTAATCTTTTGTGGCAGGACAATGATTTTAAGCGTGTCTAGACACTGTAATGCCTTTTTACCTCCACTTCATTTTGCACTGAGTTTGCCGTCGAAATACACCTAAGACAGTCTCAGATAGAAACAGAGCAGCTAGTTCAATTATGGAAGAAAGATGCGTACATATTCAGGGAAACGGAGAGCAACTGCAACCCCAATGTGTACTGGTTTCAGAAGCAACGCTAGCGGTCAGATACAACCCCTTTCTTACGCCTGAGAGCTCTTCAAATCCTATGCTGACCGAGTGGTCTAGATAATTTCTATTAGGATTGGATGTGAGACAGCCCCTCATTCCAAATGATAAGCGATAAATGCCTGCAATAACACAGACAGTATATAGTGATTTAACAATGCTAAGAGTGGCACCGAGCAGATGTCCACGTAGCGATGGGCGGAGCATTCTGAGCTCTTGCATGACCATGGTATCATTTTGTTGCTTGGGTTGACCAAACTCCAAAACGTACGGAAGGAACCGAAAGATGAGCGCGGTAGAACTATCTACTTCCCCTCCTCTTCCGCCAAAGGTGGTAGCAAGGATTCCATACGCAACAATGCTTGCAGTGCATGACAATGACTAACGGATACATTTGCTCCACCTGTGGTAACATAGAGGAAGAGCGTGAGCGGCGCTCTAAAAAAGAGAAATGTTCAAGCACTACGCGAGAAGAGTAGTTAGATCTTTACAGATATTCCTGTACATTCCGCCCGTAGCGAGTGGATACGAACCAAGAAGAATCTTCTGCCACGACCCAGGATAGATGAGTTGCGGATTTTACCAAAGAAGTTGCTGAGGATGTGCATAGCCAGGGAGAAAGATTTCCCGCCTCGATCCCTAGACGCGAATGGGTGCATACACTCGATGTAAACGTCCAATTCTTATTGTAGTTCGAGATTCCACCCGAGGAGAAGAGACTGTTTGCTCATGATATACACTGCCGAAGATAGATTGGCTAATAGGATCAGCCGCTACAAACGTAACCCATGGATAGTCGCGCTTAAGAAGCCCCTACGTTGTGCAACTGAGTACTTCAAAGGAAGAAGAGCAGAAGAAGAAAAACTCCATCTGCTAAAGCGAAGTCATTGCTTATAAATAGAATATTCAGCGACCGGCGAGAGTCATGATCTCCTCAAGGACGATGTGTGCCCAGCGAGCCCTAGAATCTTCACCACCATTTTCGGCAGCTCCATGTAATAGTCACTATGATTTTGGAGGTTTGTTAGTGGCGGGTGAGAAAGAGTATTGCAAGCAAGGCATCAGTAATGGCTTGATAGTGAAGCCAATGCTAAAGGATAGTCTAATTCCCAGAGTTCTTCATCTGCACAGAAGATCGTCGGAGTAAGCACCCCGCCGTACCTGCGATAAGAACCCACAGGTAGTTTAGGATAATTATATGGTGATCCCGTCGACCCCAGCCCCAGCGATGGTCCGTTCGGAACCTCATGATACAGTCTTTAAGTTGTTCGCGTTGCGGAAGCAGCCTGTCAGTTAGCTTCCTCGGGTCGAGATGCTGTCTTTTCTCTCCCGTCTAGCGGCTAGATCCTGGCTCTCATATTGAGTGATGAGAGACTTAGAGCCTTAGTGCATCTAGAATATCGATTCATGGATTTGGTGGTGGATGCGAAGTGAGCCTTTGACCAGGACACGCGCCTCGTGTCGGCTCATTGAGCGCCTAACGCTTTTTCCCCGACCTACCGGATGGGACAATGGACCATTAGATAAGTGTGACATCTATTGTACGGGTTGCAGTTGGAATATTAAGATAGTACACATGGAATGTAAGATGCCATTTCAGCCCTTCAGGTACTTAATTCTGGGAAGATCCAGGTTAGAGATAGTCGATAGTTCCGTCGCAAACGCCCTTTCGAAGCGTCCTTCGGAAGATCAGCAATTCCCCCTACGCTGACCTTGGCTTTTCGGTAAGTAGAAAGGTTGCGTGTACTGTCGTACTCAGTTAATAGCGATATGTGCAATCGCGTGTAATGATGGCAATGATTAACGGGAAACTTGAATCTTCCATATAGGTGTTTGCTATGTCAGTGGCTTAGAGTAGTCTCGAGAAGAGATGCTACTGATCTCGCATCTGCGCCCCTGTCTCCTCCTCACAGTATGACTTCGGTGCCCTACGGCGCAGAGCGGCGTAAGGTGGCTAGTTCAGAGGAACGGGTGGACTAGAGCGAGAGTTCAGAAAAAAACGGGAAAATGAATGTTGACAGTCCTCAACAATGGTCGCCGATGGACTACACCAAGAAACAGCCAGTGACTAGAGTCAATGGGTGCTTCTTTTATTAGGCCCGCGTATACGCTCGCGGCCACTGAGTAACTATGGGCACCTAGCACCCTGTGTGTCGAGGGGATGCAATGTGAATTGCAATTAATTGTTTGGAGGATGCATATGCGCATGATGATGTATGTAAACTCAATGCGCAATGTGCTTTATGAAGTGTTGTCACTAGCGAAGATCTGCTTTACCAATTGGACTGCCTATCAATTTCGCACAGAGTCAGGTATATCGCGTAGATCGTATGACAAAGTGTTAGGATGAGACGCAGGAAAATGTTGAACGCTGAAATAGAGGTTAGAGATGCTTGTGCGTGCGAGATCGTCGCGCTAAGGCTATGAAGGACTTTTTGCTCTTTGTGGAAGAGGCCGGGGTGGATCCAAAGATCGCCCAACATGTTAAATTGGGATCGCGCACATTGCAGAGTCTCGAGCCAACACACGCAGATAAAGATCGAAAGACCTCATAAGGGCGATGCTTGTGGACACTTGCAATAGCCCCAGACCCATGGGGTCGTGACGTAGTAAGGAAAGATGGCTTAAAGCAGCCTTTGTTGAGGGGTAAGAGGTTGTCCGTTGATGCGGGTAATGGTTATGGTGCTTTACACTGTGGTCAGAGCGGTGATAGCCCCCAGAATGGGTCGCAACGTTCTTGATGAACTTGCTTGGTGAAATCGAGGTTGGGCTTGTGTTATAGGGCCACTGTGTTGCGGAGAAGGTTAAGGCTAGTGATGTTGTGGAGTCATGTTTTGGGTTGCGTAGTCTCCTCGTCGAAAACCCAACGGAACGTGGGTGAGAATAGAGTGAAGGATAGTTAGGATGGTATATTTTGATATCACCCCATGATATCTACCTTTAGAGCAAAGCCTGTTCTGTTGCATGAGCTGAGAAGAGACGAATTAGAGTGATATCATCGACTTCCAATGCTGATACAGACTTCGAGGATAAGAGAATGATCTCGTGTAGGACGTCACTAGCACGGCGGTACAGGACACGATAAACCATGGCTATCTAGGAAGTTGAGGTGGAGCTCACTCCAATGATTTATCCATCAGAATGTACTGCGACTCAATTGAAGGAGCGTGAAAAGAACATTCCTAGAAAACAGTACAACAGCTTTGTCATAAATATTGTAGCGAACTATGGGTTGGGGTTAAATTGTTAAACAACAGGAAGTGTATGTTTGGCCAGTTGGGTTGGCGTACATGATGTTGGTTCCTAAGGAAAGCTCGGCGTCTAGCCCTTCCAAGCGCTGTCTGCAAAGATATCGCCGTTATACAGGCCAAATTCTGTGCTCCCGTGCTCATTAAGCGAGCATCTAAGCGCTATGAATCGATGGGACATTGCAGAATGTTACTTAACATATTAGTTGGACGCTCGGACCATCGAATCCGAATGCATGAACAGTTCCTTTAGTGGAGATACGAGACCGGTCAGGATCGCTGATTACGATTGGATTCGCTTGATGGGAGTCGGTACCTCGCCTCGGTAGAGAGCGGCTCTTCTGGTGACACTTGCAGTGTAAGTGCTAAAAGAGTGTTCCGAGAGAGATTGAAAGAAGAGGTGTTTTTCGTGATCACGAAGTGATCGCTCGGGTGCAGCAGTGTGCTTGTTTACAGACTTATTGCTTTTTTGGTTTTTGGATAGTTGTGTCTTGTGAACTTTGTTTGGATTTGGCATTGGATTGTACTGGCAATTTCATTCGTATGCAATAATTCGAAAAGTAGGCAGTCTCGACATGCAATCTCCAAGGAACGTCAAGGAAAGTACAGATGTGTTTGGGACGTGTACTGGTGCATTGAACTTTTTATGGTCTTTAATGGCTTTTTGTTACATGTTATTCCTCCATTCTAAAATTACCATGCGTCTTTATTGATTTAATACTAATATCCTGAACAATTTATCCTTCTTCCTAACGCGCCATCCAACACTGTAGGTACCGAGTAAGTTAATTTGAATAATTAGGATATGCGGGTGATGAAAGAAAGATAGGCTGAATAGATAGTGTTTAGGGCCTCAAAGGGTTGCAAGGATTTTTGTGTGATGAGGGATGAGGGAAGAGGGTTGTTTTGTGGAGCTATGAAAGAAGGCCTCTCTTGGCATGTCCTTGTGAGGTTTCGATTTATTAATTTGATTCCATTAAAAGCACCAAACTATATGGAGGCTAAAAAGGATAGAAAAAAGGAAAAACTTTTTATTAACAACAAAAGAATTTATTACAGTTAGAGTCTAATTGTCAAATTTGATCCGAAACCTAAGACTAGACCCGGAATTGGAAAAAGAAATGATACATCATCATGGGAAAGGGACTCTCCGAAGTGCTAGCAAGAATATGCTCCTAAGGTTACTATGATCTCCCTTCAAAACAATCTGAACTCATGTAAGACCAATATTATTCACGACATAGATCCTACCATCTGCTTCTATTGCTCTGACTTATCCCCAATGTAGAGTGAAGACCATCTAGCGGATAATGTTTTTCAGGTTGAAGGCCTCGGTGTGATACTGATTAGATATTGCTCTTTGTATTCCGGCTGAGTCTCACGGAGGCCAGAAATGAAGTCCTTGGACCCAATTCTCTTCTTCAGGTAGTCGATAAGAACGAGGCACCAATTGACGGTTATTATTGTGCCACTCTTGCAGAGGGATCGAAAGCGCTATGTACAACGGAGAAGTTGGTTGGCTGCGCATGATGAGCGACATCTCCTTCTCCAATCATGCGTTCAAGTCCATATGTTATACTTGTGTCGAGAAAACCCTCCTCTCAGGATTGTTTTCGATTTCTCCCTTGACCAAAGTAAGCTGACCAGCCATGCAATGCTATAACCTCTCGGTAGTGATGCTCTCAACATAGAAGTTGGTTACCCTTGATCATCCTTAGGGCCAAGGATGAGTTGGAAAATGAGTGCCTTGCTGGGATTATGTCTTTCCCAAGTCACAGATACTTGCAGTCATCGTATAGTCGAAAAAGAACTTCAATCTTTTCTGGAAAATCCTTTAGCGAAAGCCATGAAAGGGTTTTCCAAGGAGCAAACTGGTGGGACAGGAAGCTTCACCATAGTTGGAAACCAAATAACCAGGACAGAAGCTCCTCCCATTCACGGAAGTTCTCGAAAAATAGTGCGTCTCAGTCTCACTGCTTGATTTAGGACTTCTGATTTGTGAATGGTGCAACATCTGCCCGAGCCCCAAAATGGTTGAACTGTTGTGGGTATGGTGCTGAATTCGGCTCTGATTTAAAGTTCCTTCCCCCTGGCGAGAATTGATGGATCGTCTATAGAGTACTGGGGCTCATCAGAGATGAGTGAGATTCAGACATCAGTCTTAAGGGCTACGAAGAGGTGGGGTGATGGCTTTTTTGGAGAGATTATAGCCTTGTTCCAGATACGGCGTGTGTCGCACGATAAGATGCATTCTGAGGTTACAATCGCTCTGATCTTAGAGCATGTCAGTGTGAGACTGCATACTGCAGGCAAAGATCTTTGGAGCTATTTCTTTTGTTAGTGCCATTGTTTGGATTTCGCCAATTTTGATTTGTGTTGATCGGGCTTAGCCAGGAGTGAGATGGTGCGGAGAGATAGGTGACGAGGAAGTTAGGACATCTGATAGTAGGGCTGTAGAGGGGAACACTTAAACTCTATGGGTGGATCGTGGCGCAAGGCTATGGAGAGGCTTTCACCCCGCTGTGTCTAAGAGAGAAATAAGATAAGCTCAAGTGAACATATACAGATTAAACGGGGTCAGGTATTTTGTAAAGTGTGGACCGCAGATCGACAATCACATCTGGCTACTAGTCCATGATAATCCCCCCAGTCGGAAAATAATCATAGGCAGGTACCATCGCCTCTCTAGTTAATCGAATGCAGCTGTCAAAAGGCGTGCTCCTTTTCCGAGCTTCGGCGATTTTGCTGTTATCTCTTTCTCTTTATTTGATTTTTTCTTTGCTCTTGGGAATGTTGTATATTAATATCTATATATCTCTTCCGAAGAATATAGATGATTACGAGCCGCGAGGAAGATTTCATTTCATTAACCGGAGAGGAGCACCTGGATGGATGAAATCATTGAATAGGAAGCATTAGATGCATGTATGATGTGTCCTAAAGAAGGTAGGTCACGCGTAGATAGCGATCCCCGCCTTGTTTGGGCTGAAGTCACAGGTCTTGATTCACGTCACCTAATGATAGAAGTCTGGCCGAAGTCAAATGATCTAGGTCGATACGACTAAGGTGCCTACCTAGGTGGGGCAAGGGTTACCTCTCGTTTAAGGTCGAGGTCTATTATTGTGGACTCGACTATTGGAATGAGTGTCGAATTAGAGGTCAGACACTAGAAGGAGTCAGAGTAGTTGTGTGCTACTATACGTCGACTCAAGCTCCTTTGATACTCATAAGATGCAGCCATGCACTACACTAGGAGTAAAGGGCAGGGGTCACACTAAAATCACTACTGGGCTAATGAACTTGGGCATGACTGAGCTAGAACTTTCAAGCAAAGATATGAGCCGATCGGACTAATTGACTGAAATGTGTTCATTGTTGGTGGTCAACGGGGCTACTAGAACGTATATAGCAAGTAGCATAAGGAGCCTCCATCACACTGTAAGTCACTATTACTATAGTACCCAGACATCGTCGAAGGAGAATAGTAGCCAAATGAACCAGGACATAAAATGGCGAGTAACATGCTCAGGTTAAGTCTACAGAGTCTACCACGAGTGCTCCCATAGTCATAGGGGAGAGCCGCTCCATCATGAAGATATCAAAGTCTAGCTATATTCCACCCTACTCTGTCTTTCGGTCTTATTAAGTCGAACCGCTATCCGTTGTCGCCCAAGAAATTGGTAACGCGCCGTGGTATGCACAGCGCGGGAATTAATCGACCCTTCCCCCAAGGCTCCGGGTAACATGGTCGCCAGAAGATATTTTTTAATTGTAGCGGATGGATTATTTCTCAACGATGGCGTGGACGTGACTTTGCAACAACATGGACAGGAATATCAATGGAGACCGTCAGAGATAGTCTGTACACGTTGAGCTTACCTGTCTGGGAATCAAATAATAATGCCACATCATCCGCTAGACTCATTAGGTAGTAATCCCTCGCCTCGTCCTGGAATAGTCCATCGTGAAGCAAGAATATGCCCTTATTTCGGAAGATGAACCAAAGGGCAGCCTCACGAGACCCGACTTTACTTTCTACGTTACTGCACCAAGCGAGATTTCTTCACAGCAAAATCAGCAAAAAATCCAATAGCCATATGATGTGCGAACAATTATCTTGCTACTTTCGAGTGCCTGGTCCACTTCACCATACGGTGATTATCCCCAGTGAGTCGCCAAGAATTTGTCATGCACGACATAGTCGCGGCCCAGCTCCCCTCGGTTATAGCGATGGGCGCGGGGCAAGTGGATATTCGCGTTCAACAGATCTTACCGCCAATGGAACTACCGAAGGATAGCGTTTTGCTATGGCCTTCAGAAAGCCACGAGTGAGACCTGCGCACAGGATGCGTTCGCTACAATTTTGGTGTCGGTAGTCTGATATAGCTCACCACATACGAAGTTATCAAGACGTGCGGTCGAGACCACACTCGTCGCTTCTAATCAATGTTTTAGATTTTTATACAGTCCGCGGCAGATAGCACTGGTCCGGTGACTTCTAAGAAAGCTATATGGGACCCCAACGCTTCTACATCTCTGCTGTAGCCTAACCAAGTTATGTGCTCTACTCTGAGTGGGAGAGGACTTTTGGGAACGAAAAGTCCAAATGCGTAGCCTAAACCCATATCTTGAGCTCCGCCGATACCAGAGTCAGGTGTAGCGGCAACGCACTTCTACGACAGGGACTAAATGCTTTACCAAGTCTACGGATGTCCGTATATGGGCTGACTACAACAAAAGGTTTCATTATCGACCCGAAATCTCACTCTTCCTACACTGACGGGTATATTGAATAAGTTCTCTTAAAAAAACGTATGTGACAAATTCTATCTTGTTAGCACTCGCATGCTAGGAGAGAGGAGGGCCAGTAACTAACTCTCTAACAAGCCACTGCTTACTACGAAAAGAGTGCCGTGTTTATCTATTTATTGCAATCATGGGAGCGCGTACCTCCCTCTACCTAGATAGGATTGTGACCCATCTTACGACCTAATTAGATACAGAGCAAAGTGTAAAAAGTCGCACGACTTGTCTCTCACAACCTATGGACATGGACTACTATAATTTTGATTATACAATAGATTAATTGCTTTATTTCTATAGGCAAGATATGAGTTCACGTAATGCACCCAGGATCTTTGTTAGCAAATATACAATGATACAATTAGCCAGAAAATGACTGCACCAGCGAGCAGTATGGACTGAACTGGTCAAAACATATTATGATAATACATAACCAAATGCTTATGTACCCGATACAGTACTGCCACTATTACCAACACTTTAAACTTCAGCAAAGCTGAGTTCGTAATAAAAAACTGGGTAAATGGTCGGAAACGATCTCCGCTACTATCAGGAAGATCCAGCTTACCCTCTCTACTAAAGACAAACAAATCAAATGTAGTTATAATTAAAAATTAACCATGAATAGGCGAACCCTAAATGAAATCCTTGCCACCTTGCGTTGAATCGCGGCAGTCTCTCAAGGATAAGGAACAGTCCTGTTAAGTTCCTATTCGTATCAAAGTAAAATGATAATATATGAAAGAAGTGTGAAATAAATATAACAAAAGAAGTATTTTCTAAGAGACACTTAGAAAAACTAATAGTACTAGAATCACTTTCATGGAAAGCAAATCACATATAACAATATTTAACATGAAAAGCAATGTCAGAAAAGTAGTGAGATAACGTTCTACCTAACGTTTCGTTAAATTTAGTCCGAATTGTGACCCTCTATTACGTTTAATTAGACACTAGTTAATGACTAACAAAAAGAGTTCACAGGAGCTATGTGTGGCAAATTAGCGAGCGACCCTAACCTACTCAGAAATAATCCTTGTTATTGCTTGGCTGGATCGAAACAAGAAGGTACCAGAAGTCTTTCTTTTGAACTCCTATTTTTAAGAGCGAAGAGCGAACATGTATATGTTCCGATGTGTTTGGAGGAGGAGTGAGAGAGAGGAATACGTAATGTCAAGGACAGAAGAGAGAAGATGAGCACATAACGTCTTGAAAATGAACGACGTAATAGAGATTTCAAATGGTCTGTGAGATACAGAAACCCCTTGATGATCACATATAAAATGCGAGTGACTAAGATCTTATGACCTGCGAAAGGCAGATTCTTCATAACCTGCAGCGAATTTGTTTCGGAATGAGGCAAGGCAGGCACGTAATTTATAGGCAATGAGGGAAAAACGAGGGAAAATACCCTGCGTATATCGCAGGAGAGCTGCTATATACGCAGAGTGCCTGCGCTATTATACGCAGAGTGCTAGCGTATATACGGCGAGGTGCTGCGTATCATACGCAGGCCTTGCGTTATAAGCGCAGCCTCTCTTATATATTTTTCAAACTCGAATAATTTATTTTATTTCCCCTCCGATTTTTTTCGGTGAATTTGCCTTGATCGACGCACCTAGACACCCTTGCTCTCCAAGCAAGGAGTCTAGCAGGTATATAGAGGTTCCACGTATTTCCGGAGTATTTTTTGCTGTATTTGTATTTTTTTGTATTTTATCTGGTATAAAAACTTATAAAATCATAGAAAAAAGAAAAATCAAGAAAAGAATTAAAAATATTTGGTGGAGCTCAGAAAAATGTGAAGAATGCAATGATTATAAATTTTTTTAAAAAAATCCTAAAATAGAAAAGAAAACCTAAAATAGAAATAATTAAATAAATAAAAGAAAATGTTTTTGCCCTTTTATCTTTCCTTTGCCAATAAGTTCCGAGTATGACCTCACGTATTTCCAACTTTTGTGAGTTCAAAGCACTTTTCTAAGTCGAAACAATTCGCGAGACGCAGGATGTTCATCACGATACTCTTTTGGGGAGACATTTTAGTGTTACACCACTACGTAGAAGAGAGGGTCAATTTTGCTCGTATCCTAGTGGAATTGGAGGTTTAATGGTTCTTTCGCCAAATATATTGGCTTTTGTGGCATGAAAAGGTAAGAAACACCAAAGTGATAGAGTAGAGTGGACACCACTTTATGTACATCTTGTAAGAAGTGGGGATATGATGTTGCTAAATCGTAGGAAAGAAATTGGAGCAGAGGGCAACCTAAAACCAAGATTAGTTCTTGCCACATCTCAACCTACTGAGGTGCAGGTGAGCCAGAGGGCAAAGAAGAGACTTTCACTGCCAAGGCTGCTCTGAATTCTCCAAAGGAACAAGGCTTTGTTTTCCCAAGGAACTTGCTTCAAAAATCATGGTGAGGAAACCCTGATGTAGTTTCAAGTAAAAAATTAGTTCATGGAATCTAGGAAAGGAATTGAGGGGGCCTGTCATGGCTCAGTATCTATTCTTGGCAAGGGC
>SNQN01005983.1:21182-41236 GCA_008642245.1 Bassia scoparia
ATTTCCAGGGAAGTAGACCATAAATAAATTGCTAGTTTGGTATGTGAGGGGCTTAAATAACCCTCATAAATAGCAAGAGGTTAAGAACTTCGTAATTACTCATAAAGTTGTTTTGTTGGCTTAGTTGAAACTAAATTTAGAAGTAAAGCTAGTGGTTTATTGATGCAAAGTTTGTTGAATGGTTAGTCTATTTCCATTAACTTTAGTAGTGGTCCAGGTGGACGAATGTTGTGTGCCTTGATTCCCTCTTGTTATCAAGTGATTGTGATTAGAAGTGAGGAACAGGTTATGCATTTGTGGGTGACAAATTTGGCCTGTAATCTCTCCTTTTTTTTTTCTTTCTGTTGTGTATGAGTTTAATGAACCTGAGAATAGAGTTCAATTGTGGAGGAGTTTAAATACTTGGAGCCATGTAGTTCAAGGCCCATGGATTGTAGCAGGGGACTTTAATAGTCCTTTAAATTTTTAGGATAGATTGGGGAGGCCAATTCATGCTGTTGATATTGTGGATTTTAGGGAATGTGTTCAATTTTGTAATTTGCAGGATAGTTGTAGCAAAGGTAGTTTCTACACATGGAATAATAAGCAACTGGGGGAGGCAAGGTATATAGTAAGATTGATAGGGTTTTGTTGAATGAGGAGTGGATGATGTAATTCCCAGATTCTTGTGTYCACTTTTTACCTGAAGGATGGTTTGATCACAACCCARCCTTGGTGTATTTGTTTCATGGGCCCTCAACAAAGAAGTTTAATTTTAAATTTCGAAATTCCTAGGCCTTTCACAAAGATTTTTTAGGGATAGTTCAATYTGAATGGGAGCATCATATTCCTAGTGCTATGATGTTTCAAATTGTATGTTCAGAAACCGAAAAGGTTGAAAAAGAGATTTAAGGAACTGAACAAGGAGATACCTGATTY
Source organism: Bassia scoparia (assembly GCA_008642245.1). Classification (NCBI taxonomy): domain Eukaryota; kingdom Viridiplantae; phylum Streptophyta; class Magnoliopsida; order Caryophyllales; family Amaranthaceae; genus Bassia; species Bassia scoparia. The sequence goes on from SNQN01005983.1 coordinate 22,101, forward strand.
AGGAGTCTCTTTTATCAATAAGCAGTACCAACTAAAGGGCATACAATTACAAATTCAAAAGAACCCTTTTGCAGATTTTTTTTCTGTTGAGGTGCAGACTTTGAATGAATACAAAGTGATTAGGAAGCATTATTATGCTCATTTGCAACAAAATTTCAAGAATCAATTGGTTGAAAGTTGGAGAAGACAACACAACTTTTTCCACATGTGCATKAAAACCCATAAATATAGGAAAAAGATTTTTGGTGTCAGGGATGCTTCTGAGCATTGGTGTGAAACCCCTGATGCTATGGCTGCTTCTTTCATTGATTACTACAAGCAGTTGTTGGGTTCTGATGTGGTGCATAGGATCTCAGTTCAACTAGAAATTGTGAAGCATGGAGCTATCCTRAATGCAAATTTTTTAAGTATTTTGRAAGAGCCTGTCACTATGGAAGAAGTTCAGAAWGTCTTGTTCTCAATTTCCAATGATAAAGCATCCAGGCCTGATGGATATAACAAATTGTTTTTCAAAAAGGGTTGGTCTATTATAGGTGGAGATATCAGTAGTGCTATCCTGGAGTTTTTTCAGAATTCTAAGCTACTTAAGGAGATTAACTATACCACTTTATCCTTGATTCCCAAATTAGATGCTCCTGTTTCAGTGATGGACTACAGACCTATAACTTTTTGTAATGTACTCTACAAGTGCATTACAAAGTGTCTAGCAGCAGATTGAAGAAGGTTTTGCTTGATATAATCTCCCSAAATCAGACAAGCTATGTGGAAGGCAGAAAGATTATTCACATCATCCAAGACATGATAGCTGGTTATAATAGGAGRAATTCTCCTAGTGGTTATCTTTTCAAAGTGGATATAAGGAAAGCTTATGATTCAATGAGCTGGGATTTCCTTRAAGAAATGCTAGTGGTTTTTAAATTTCCAGCCTCTTTTACCAAATTGGTTATGATATGTGTGTTTTCCCCTACTTTTTCTCTTAATATCAAAGGTGGACTGGAGGGATACTTTACCAAGTGCAGGCTTTGAAACTAAATGATCTAGTTTTTTTGTTAATGATTTAGTTATCTTTTGTAAAGGAGAGAAAATATTCAATGGTCTTGATGCTTAGGTGTCTTGCTACATTTTCTTCTGCTTCAGGACTTGTGGTACTTAGGCAATCTATATTTACTGGTGCAATGGGATCCAGCTCTAAGAAGGAAATTCACAACTTGTTTGGTGTAGGTGTGTGGCCCTATTAGGGCCTACGTCCTACGTCGATTTTGAAGTTGATCTCGCATATGGGTGCGTTGGGTGTTGTTGTCGAATAGACGTATCACCACCGTGCGCTATACAAGTTAATCTACGAACGCCTGAAGCATTAGTGCCAAACTAATGACCCCACTATTTGTGCTGGTAACCAAAGGTGTCGGGTTTCAGGGACATGGTACGGAAAAGCTCTTTAACCCATATCTGCTTGCATTGTGCAGCCTCTACTCGGTCTCATTGTAGTTCTATTAATCATAATCATTGATTTCAAAGAGCCTATCGATTTGATCTTAGAAAGCGCACTAAAAAAAAATAAGAGTTTATTTCTGTTAAGTTAAATTGGATAGGGATTAGATCATTATTAGCTTTATTTTATTATTATTGTTGAATATTTGTTAGGATATTATTCTGATTAGTTAAGATATTATTTAGTTAGATATAATTAGGATATATTAGGATAAAATTAGTTGGAATATTTTGGATAAGATTTATAACTTTCCTAAAATATCTTTAGTTAGTTTTAGATATTATTTAGTAAGATATAATTAGGATATTATCAGGATAATTAGTTGGATATTTCTGGATAAGATTTATATCTTTCCTAAAATATCTTAGTTAGTTTTTAGATGTTTATTTTGTGTTATAAATAAGGTCCGAATATTATCAATAAATATATTAGTTTATTCTTGTCAAAAAATTCCTCTTTGTTAATTCAGAGAAAACCTTGTGAGTTTTGTGGTTGGTCCGGAAATTCACTGATTACTACATTGTCGGTTGTTCCTTTTAGGATGGGTTCCAACTGTGAGTTAAGATCCTTTAATCCTATGGTTGGTCCGGGGGTTTGAAGTTATTTTTCGTTCGTTTTATTCCCATCCTTTGGAAAATTTCTCCATTAATGTTTTATTCGTGGTATTCAAGGGATTTGTGACCATCTCGCTTATAAATCCTACATCAGTAAGCTATTACACCTATCCTAACGATTGTGACCACTTCGAATTAATCAAATTAATGTGGTGCCTAATATCCGTTCGTCCACTTACCTTGTATCGCTATCAACACAAAAAGAAAACAAGGAATTAGAGTGTCAACAACTTTGCAACAATTGAATTGCTTATCACAACAAAGAAAATCGTTAGCATTGACAATATACAATCAAAACGATTGCAAGAAGCCGAAAGCGATTGAAAACGAATGAATTCACATGATTAAAAACAAAAGAACAAATAATTAAATGAATTATATTATCAAGGTTATAACAAAAGAAGAGCGAAAGTTTTGATTGAATACCCTCATAATTTAGACCTAAATCCGCAAAAGCTGCGATGAATTCGAGGGACTTTTTATTTTGAAAGGAATTTGTGTTTTCGGATTGAATTTGGATGAGAGAGAGAGACTTTTTTAGAGGTTAAGATTGCAATACGTATTCTGATCTTCGTTGATGTTCGATTAAGCACGAGAACATGTATTTATAGGCGTTTTTTTGGAAAAAAAGATAGATAAAATACGAAATTATGCATATGGATAACAATTGTACATTCGGTCTGAGGACCGTATATACGATTATAAGGACCTATATACGATCATGACAACTGTATATACGATCACTTGGACCATATATCGGTTGTAGCTAACGTGGCAAGCCACACGTCAGTGATCCGTGCTTAATTTATTATTTATTTATCTTTTTCGTTGTCGAGAATTAATATCCATGTTTTTGCATATAATCTACTATCCAATTAACATTTATCCACTTTTGGATAAACTTGATGAACAAGATAAATCTTCTAGAATATTGTGGATTTCCCAAATTATCTGGATTTATCTACGAATTTCTGAATTCATTTATTTTCGAAAATCATTTTTAAAAAACTTGGAAAATCATAGAAAATCAAAGAAAATTAAAAAAAATAATCTAAAAATACTGGTAAACTCAGAAAAAATATAAGAAAAATTTCTAAAAATCTTAATAAAGATAATCTAAAAAATCCTAAAAATAAAGAAAATGCCTAAAAATAGAAAATAATTAAAATAAATAAAAACAAATACTTTCCACCTATTATGTGTTGTCGGTGTTTGATTTCAAACTCAACTTTAATTCAACTTGTGCAAATAGATGTGGTTTATGGATTTTGTCGCAATTTCGGAGTCAAATTTGTTTCGAGTTGTCATAGTTTTCATCATCGACTATTTAATTTGGGGAGACATTTATAGGTGTCTACATCTGGCTTTCAGGAGGATCATCCGCCTTTCAATATTTATGGATTAAATTTTCTTTAAAAAACTGAGTAGGGATGATTGTTAGCTCCTTGTTGTAAGATCACTCATAAGAATAACATGTAGTTCCCGAACTCTCTCTTATGCTAGGAGAACAATTTTGCGTGAACAGTATTGGGCTTCTATTTTCATAATTCCAAGAAGGTTTTGAAGGATATCTCTGCTATCTATAGAAATTCCTTTGGGATGGTAAGGCTATCTCTAATGGAATCTCTCCCATTGCTTGGGAAATTGTTTGTAGACCTAAAAGACAAGGTGGTTTGGGTGTTCCTAACTATGAGATGTAGAATCTAGCTTTCTTGGGTAAGCATGTGTGGGATATTTCTAATCAATAAGAGAGCTTGTGGTTAAGGTGAATTTGATAATTTATATATGAAGGGGGAAGGATTGGAAAAGAGTTCCTTGTAAAAGCTCTGCCTCTTGGTCTTCGAGGCGATTATGGCTGGACMAAGAGACTTTCAAAACTGGTTATACTAGGAATCCTTKGAGAGCTAATCCTAGAGGTTACACAGTTTCAGCTAGATATAATTGGTTCATGCCACAACATGATGCATTTCCTTGGGCTACTTKGGTTTGGGAGAGATTTAGTATCCCCAAACACAGGTTTATCTCCTGGTTGGTCTTATGGAGGAGGATTCGAGTTAAGGCTTTTTTGAAGAGAATTGGTTGCTTGCAAGATGATATATGTCCCCTGTGTAATGCTGTAGAAGAAACTATAGATCATCTTTTCTTCTATTTTGTGTATAGTCAGGACTGCTACCAAGCTCTTTCCAGCATTATACAAAGTAGCTCACCTTTGTGAATCTTAATCAGTGCCTCTCTTTTCTAAATCAAAGTCTAGGAAGATATCAAAAGCAAGTTCTTAGAGCATGCATGACAAGTTTGGCGTATGTCATTTGGACTCAAAGGAATTCTGTCATTTAGAAGCAGTAGAAACTTTCTCCTCGTTTAGCGGTTAGAAACTTATGTAATGATCTTTATAGTAGAATTACAGCTGTTATGCCTCTGAAAACTTGTAATAGTCATAAAGAGTGGCTTAAAAGATTAGCYAAGGTGGTGTGTTTTAGCTAGTGGTTTTGTGCTGCAAATGATTAAAAGAAGAAGTTAAACCCTTGCTAGAAGGTGGCTTCTTGTTCCTTCATGATGCTTCAGAGCACTTTGCCTTGTTTTTTGTTYTGCTGATGTAGCTTTGTGGGATTGTTTCCCTTGTTCATATACARTTTTTGTAGATATATGTAATTTACTCTTTTACCTTTGTTGAGGTTATTTTGCACTTCACCAACAAGTCAACCGCCCAATATTGTTCTTAGTTCGGTAGGCGGCTGCCCCTCTGGTTACTGATTATATTGATAACCTTGCTAACGTAAAATGAATCCTAATTGATCAGAGTTAATCAAGAAGATGGGACATAAGGAGGACAACTTGTTGTGGAACAAAGTTGAAGTGTAAAAAAAACAATAATGAAAAGAGACAAACACCACCCATTATAAAAGGATAMGTATCAGACTACCATTATATTTYAAGGAAGGATGATTACCTCCATGATTACACACAATGTGATGAAAGTCAAACAACTTACTRATCTAGTATAAGATTAACTACGCTACACTAGACTAATCTAGGCTATGCTAAACTAAACTAACTTGGCTACTTAGTCAAGTGTGGCTAAAGGAAACTAATGCAAATTGATGTTGTTATGTTGTTGTTCTGGTTTCTGAACCGCCACTTCTATTTATAGGCCTCCAAGGATGTAGATCGTCGGTGGAAGTTAGTTCATCTGATGGTTTCTTGCCACTTCATTTCATATTTCAAGTATTCGTAATTTCCCTCCAATTCCCGCTGTCACTTGTTTTTCATAGGCCTTCTTTTGAGCTATCTCTTGATAGGTCATCCGTACCACAATTCCTTTTTAACGCTATTGCTATGTCGCTAGACTRAAGCTGTATTAAGAATGTCGTGTATCGCCTATCTTCTCCTTTTGCCTTATTCATCGCTAGTTACTTACTGCTTTTCAAACTCTCCTAATAAAGTCAATAAAGTCAACTATATATTTTTTAATCCGTAACAAATTGCCCCCTTAATTTGCAAGGGCGATATCACTTGAGTCCTTGCGAATTAACATTCTTCAATGCCAAGAACACAGGATTCCCATCTACATACTGCATGTCTATAAGAGAGAGGAGAACAAGTCAAGAAACCCCTGGAAGACTACAATAATAGAGTTGGGCTCGCAGCCAAAGGTCAAGTCCTTGTTCGTTCTTTGAAGCATCGTGTCAATTTCATACCGACTAGGAGGGTGGACAATACGTGATTAGAGAAAGGTTTAAGAATGGCGAAAAGTTTCTGTAATCATGTTTATCAGACTATTAGTTGTAAGAGTATTTTGTAKAACTTATTAGTTCATGTACTACCTTATTTGCATGGCTCCTAATATGTAAGGAGCAATTTTTATGTTTTCTGAAACTTCTTCATACTACGCTTGTAATATGATTTCTTCATAGGAGTTCAGATGTGAAACTATTCATGATTTCCATTTACGCACAACCCATAAAAACTTATGTATTGTGTAATTTTCAGAAATAGGATTAATAGAGAAAGCTCAAAAGCTGCAGCTCAAGCTGGGGTTTTGTAAAATACCCAGCTTTTAACCTATTTTAGAGCTAAAAAAATGGAAGAATACACAAAAGCGGGGTTTTTTAAGAAACCCCAGCTTTAGTATACTAAAATAGGCTGGGTTTTTTCAATACCCCAGCTTTTGAGCTATATTAGAGTTAAAAAAGCGGAACAAACAACAAAAAGCTGGGGTTTTTGATACAACCCACTTTTGGTTTGTCTCAAGCCCAAGATTAAAATACAAAGCCAAACCAGGCCCTTTTAATGACCAACCCTATACGCCTTCTCCTTCTCCTCTTTCCCTTTCTCCTCTCTTCAAGTCTAGGCTTTAACCTCTCCTCTCCTCTTTCCTTATCTCTCCTCGTAATGCCGCTGTCACATGCTTGCTCGCGATCCTACTCCTCTGCTCCTTTTCATCGTCGCCGACCTCTTAGTTTTTTTGTTTTTTTCGTTTTGTTATTATATTTTTTGGGTTTGCTAATTTTAATATAATAGATCTTTGGAATTTTTCTTTCTTTGTGCTTTGCATATTCATGAAAGACAAATCCAAAGCCATGGTGGGCACTTATTCGCTGTTGCCTGGCTTGTTGTTTATCTTTTCTTCCAAGTTAGCAATCACCTCCTGCGACCACTATACAGATTCAACATTCATTCCGATGATAAGCTATAGTTTCAATTGTAATTAGTTTCTATTTGTTCAAAACTGAGTAACAATGTCTTGAAGTAAAGATTAATTGAGCGCTGGCACAACTAAGTAAATGACTACAACTATATAAACTAATTATCTAGGATGATTTGTTTAACGGGGTTCTTACCCTAAAACTGGTCGATCTGATCGATCTGATGATCGTTTTTCGATACTGATTTTTTTTTGGTTTTTTTTTGGTGGGTGCTGGAATTTCGAACTTATTTTTTAAATTTTTTTTTTTTGGAATTTAAAACGATTTGTTGTTTGGTTTCATGATTATTGTTCAATTTTCCTCTTTTATCAATACCATTTTGATTTTAAGTTAGCTTTTTATCTATCAATATCAATTGCTGATTGAGTGACTGAATGAATTGAAGAGAAAGTTGTTTTTGCTGTTTAATTTTTGTTATGGATTTGGTTAGTTCGTGCTGTGATTTTCACTGTTGGAGCTCCTTCTACTGGCGTTTCTGTTAGATCAATTCTTATCTGATGCTGCACTTCACTCGATGTATGTTTTTTTATATCTTCATTTTCTGAATTGAAAAAGCCCCCAAATGTTGTTGATATTAATGTTGGTCAAATGGAATTTGGTTGTTTTTTTCGGTACGGAAATTGCCTGCAGGTTATTGTTTGATTTTAATGAATTATGATGATTAGCTTACATTCCTACTTTAATTTTTCATTGTGTGATTGTATGACTTGATTTTATAAGAAAAAAAATAGTCAGGTGATGTTTTGGGAATTGTAATATCGAATTTTAATTGTTTTTAGGTTTGTGATTTTAAACTGGCTGTAGTATTGTTTGTTATTCAAATGGATGGCTGTAAGCTAAATGGAAGCTTAGACATGGTTGGAATTGATATTCTTGTAAATATTTAGCTAGATAAGTACTTGAAATTGACACCGCTATAGCTCCTACAAAATACAATATATATAATATACTCGGTTGATCAAATTTCAGTGACTTGGGTACCATTGAGTGAATTTCTTGTTATCTAGAAATTTTAGGTGCTGATATTCCTAAGTCAAGGTCGAGCCCTTGGGTCTCTTGACTGTATGCTTTGCAAATGACATTGGTGTGTTGTGGGCAGATATGAAATCAGTTTCTTCTGTATGGTTACTGAAAGCTTTTTTGCCAATTATCCTTCTCATTTTATTTAGATTTTTGTTTACTGTAATTTGACAAATTTGGTTCTAAATCTTTTTACTGTAATTTTTTTTCTCAGAATGGCAAAGATGAAGATGATTTGAAGATGAGAAGATCTATGTTTCTCCAAGGATTTGATTGGATGTTTAATTATTAAATGTCTTGATGTAATTTTAAGTACTTTCTAATATTCCTCATAATATATATATACAAGTTTTTTAATGAGTGAATTTATACAAATTTATTTGTAATTTTACCCGAATTTTAATAGAAATTGTATTTATATGTAATGTAACACTTTGTTATCTTTTTAGGATCGAAAATACAAAAAATAAGTTAGAACCCATGTTTTGTCTCTCATTGTACAGATGAGAGACAAAACATGCGGCTATTTTTTTATATAAAGTAGTCAAACTGGGGTTTTTAAGTTAAAACCCAGCTTTTGACTTCACAAAAGCAGGGGTTTACTGAAAACACCCAGCTTTTGACTCCACAAAAAGCTGGATTTTCAGCCTAAAACCCCAGCTTTGTGAAGTCAACAAGCTTGGGGTTAATTTTAACCCCAGCTTTCAAAAAGCTGCAAGCCTCAAAAGCCGGGTTAACAACCCACTTTTTGACCCCTAAATAACCCTAGCTTTTGAGATTTTTCTACTAGTGATACAAGATGAAATTCGATAAAACGAAAATATAATTTAACATGAAATAAAAGTGCAAAATGGCTTGTGAACTTGAATTCTGAATTTCTTTTAAGAGTGACAAATGAGATGGATTGTAATATGATGATACTGATACTAATCATTGTTCTCATATTAACCATGCAGGAGCTTTTTAATTAGCTATTTGCTGTAAGTTTATATGGAACGTGTTGTGGATGAAGGGGTCCTGATTGCTCAAAATGCCAAAGAGCAAGACTACATAAACCTCTTATGTGTTGGTCAATTCAGTGCTGCACACCCAAACCCACCAATGTAGTTTTCCAAGGCTTTATCAATAAAAATATTGAGAACATAGGGTAAGAACAATCTCCAAAGCAGAATACCAATGCGTTGATCTTGTTAATTTTCAACCTATAGGGAAAGAAATTGAAGGTGAGGAGTTGCAATCAGAATGATGTTTGTCGCAATATTAATCATAAAATGGAGTCATAGTTTAGAAAGCTCAGATATATGGAGGGCGTTCAGAAATTCCTTTGCAAAGAAAGTAGTTGGAAGGTTTGAAGATTGCACTTCTCTATGTGCCTTCTTTGTGTTTGACATGTACATTATGAGTTAGTAAGGAAGAAGTAATTAAAGATAACCTGAGTTGGGTACCTAAGCACCAGAAGCTCAAGTTTGAAAGAGGCCTAAGGAGGGGACCAGTCATCCTTCCTCAAATTCCCTCTAGTTTGTCACAGTCTTGACCTAGGTTGTGGTACAACCCAAAGTGGTCAATTGCCTAGTAAAGATTGAGAAAGTGCCAAGCTCAATCAAGGTGCTCAGGAGGTTATATATCAATAGGGAGTGACAATTCCAACGAAGATAAGGAATCAGAAGATGACAATGGCTCTAGCCAAGCCAAGAGAAGAGTCAGGAAGATAGGCTGGTAATCAGAGAAACAGCCACCAACTAACTACAACCAAACCACAGTTCATGTGGATTGAGGAGGCTTTGCAAAAGGGAATGCTTAAAGTCGTCGCTGTTCAGGAGCTCATCGAAGGATGACGGTAAACTAGAGAGATGAATTCAATAAAGGGAACTCAAGAGTATAAGTCTTCAATGGCCCTATTCAGACAAAGGAATTGAAAAGGAAGATGTTCTTAATGCCCAGCCTCAATTTGGCTGTCACTTAGACAGAAAGTAGAAGGAAGAATTCCTACACCCAGCCTATTTCGGATAAGAGTTAGAGAGAGAATTGAAAGAAGATATCCCAGAAACTGTAGACCACATGGGCCCCCCCCCCCGCTGGGGGCTTGGGTCTACATCGATGTGTGTACGTTGTGTTGTGGGCTGAGCCACAAAGCCCGCACGTGGAGTGCGTTTGGGGGAGTGTTGTCGAGGTAAGGGGATCAACCACGTGGCCTATTAAGGTTAATCATGGATGCCCGGAAACGTTAATGCCAAAACAATGGCCCCACGTCCGATCCAATAACCAATTCGGGGTTCGGGGACATGGTACGGATTTGATCTTGACCCAATCCGCCCGCATGTAGCTGGCCTCTACTTTCGTCTCATTGTATTCCATTAAGCACAATTATTGATGCACAACCATCTTAGCAATTTTTGAAACCTTATCGCGTTCTAATTCTAAAAGTTACTGAGTGGGTTACATTATAGAACAAAGACGTCTACAATGGATAAGGCGATACTTGTTGTTAGTCAATAGTTAACAAGGTGGCATAAGACAAACCGTGGTCCATGATTATCTGACTGTTAAATTGTGAATCGAATAAATTCCCGGTCTATTTAAAGAACTATAAAAGGTGATTTAAAATATATAAAAGAATAGAGAATAGAATATACAAATTTTACCTTAGATTGCTCGCTAGAAAAGACATAGAAAAACAAGAGTTAGAATCAAAATGTTCCTGCAATTAACTATTTATTTAAAAAAAAACAAAAGTAAAAATTTAGTATGAGTAATAAATATAATAATAATAATAATAATATAATAATAATAATAATAATTAATAATATAATAAAAATAATAATAATAATAATATAATAATAATAATATAATAATAATAATATAATAAAATCACCGCATAGAAAATACGTGATTTGGCAGGGAAAAGAAAAAGAATGGCTTACGAGACAAAACTACGCATACCAACGATCAATATAGAGCAAGCATCAATATGGAATAAAATCTGAAAATCAAACAACGAATCAATATAGATCAACCGAATTGATGAAATTAGATGTCCCTCAGAAATTAGATCAAGTCGTCGTGATCGAAACGAACTCGTTCAAAGGCCTAAGATCGCTTCGTTTTTCGGGCTGTTTAGGGTGTTTTGACAAGGCTTTTGCTGCTGCTTTAGTGACCTAAATTTAGGGATATTTAAAAGCCTTTTCTAGGGGCAGTTGTCTAGTTGTTTTTGGTGCAGAATTGCACGCAGCGCACAGCAGCTTTTATGGAGGGTTTCGGGGATCGAATTATTCAGGTTTTCGGCTTCGCTTTGAACGGCTCTTGCGTATTTTTAAGGACAAATATTAGAGGAGTTAGAAGTTCTTCGCCGCTGTGCAGTTAGGGGCAGAAATGAGGTAGTTTTCGAAGGTGTTGTTTGGCTTTTTGGTTGTGGGCGGTGCGCAGTATTTGCAACACGTTTAGAGGGGTGTTTCGGCTTGTTTTCGAGGGCTTTTGTGCTGCTGTTTTTGGTCATCGATTGCTGCAATTTTGAGGGTTTTTTTAGGTTTGTTGACCATGAAGAGGGTGGTATGAGAGGTTTATATAGGGAGATAGGGTAAAGAAGTAGGGTTGAAATTAGCGTGAAATGGAAGCCGTGTGGTGTGGGTTTGGTGCGTGTAAGTTGAGTTTTGCATGGGCTTTAGGTGAAATGGTTTGCAATAAGGGGTTTATGGTGGTTTGCATGGAGTAATGGGCTTTGCATGGTAGGCAATTGTTAAATTATAATTGGGTCTAAGTTTAATTAAAATGATGTGTTTAAGGCTTAAGGAAAAAGGATATGGGTTAAGGTAGGCTAATTTTAATCAAAGCAATCTCATGGCCTTTTGAGAATCGGACCAATTGACGATCGTATAGTAAAAATCATAAGGACCCTATTTGGGGAGACTTTTTTAAGGTGTCTATAGAACCCCACTTTGACTGAGTCTTGGAGAGATGAAAGTTCTCGTAAGACAAAGCAAAGTATTCGATTGTGGATGGAGGGCAAACTCAAGACGTTCTGCGACTTGAGTTGCCCTTTTTGCCAGTACGTGCAAAACAACGGTTATTTTACCTTTAGCCGTGTCCGTGTGGTCCAGATTTCCGGATGTGCAAGTATCCTTGAATGAAATTTGCTTGCGCGGAATTTCTGGGGAGAAAATTCTAAAGACCCGAGAGAATGTGTGCTACGGAACTTTGGTGCTGACAGATCCAAAACTCGAAGAATATGCGTCTACGGAACTCTGGCGGGGAGAAGATCCAAAACCCAAGAGAATGGTGTGTTGCGGAACTCTGGTGCGGGAGAGTCAAAACCCGAGAGAATATGCGTCTGTGGAACTCTGGTGCGGGAGAAGTCCAAAACCTGGGAGATGTGTGGTATGCGGAAGCTTCTGGCGCGGGAGAAGATTCCAAAACCCGGGAGAATGTATGGAATTCGTTGGTGCGGGAGAAAATTCCAGAAAACCCGAAAGAGTGCATATGTTGGAATTTTTGGTGCGGGAAGAAAATTCCCTAACCCGGAGAAGATGTGGTGGAATTCTGGTGCAGAGAAAATTCCCAAAACCGAAAGAGTGCATAATGTGAAATTTCTGGTGCGGGAGAAAATTCCAAACTCAGAAAAGAGTGCATATGTGGGAATTTCTGGTGCGGGAGAAAATTCCAAAACCCGAAGTGTGCATATGTGGAATTTTCTGTGCGGGAGAAAATTCCAAAACCCGAAGTGTGTTGCGGAATTTCTGTGCGGGGAAAATTCCAAAACCCGGAGTGTGTAAAAGGAGTTTGTTTGCGTATATGCAACAAGTCGCGTATAGCGATGAATGCCGATAGGCGTGTGTAGGGCAACTGCATGTAAGATGGGCCCTGCCTGTGTAGAGGTGGTGCAAGTGCAATGTAATGTGGTTTGTGCAGATGCATACGATGATGTTTAATCCAATGCATGATGGTGCTTAGAGTGCTTACCAATGACTACATGGTAATTGCACGTTTGTCCTGAGTTCTAAATGCCATGAAAATGACCAAGGAATTTAACTAATGGTAAGAACGGTTTGGATTGTGGGATGGAGCCGTCTTAAGCTCCATTCGAGCAAAGGGATGCTTGTGATTGCAAAGTGACCCCCCAACCATGGGGTTTGGGTGTATGGGAAGACTTAATTTGTGGCGTTGATGGTTGGTTTTAGTGGTGAGCCCCCCAGCTTGATCGGGTTGGGGGTAAGGAAGGCTAATGAAATTGGGAGTCCATGGTCTTTGGCTTAGCTTTTTGGGGTGTTAATGGTCAAGGGATGAGTATTGGGATGTTTGATTTTGATTTACCCAAATCGGTGACTTGAGCTGAAGGCCGCATGAGGAGAGAAACAAGGACAAGAATGCTTCGATGTAATGCGTTGGAGGAGGATGCATGTGATTGCTGGCAAGTGTAGCCTAAGGATGAGTGGAGGAGAGCCCTCAAGGTACGTAAGTAGAACAGGCTAAGGTTCAAAAAGAAAGGCTAGAATTTGTGACTAAGGGTGAGGTAATGGGGAATTGATGTGGTTGGCTACATGATGTTGGTTCAAGCTCGAGTCATGTCGGGTGCTACACTAAGAATCTGTTCTCTCTAACTTTAAGGGAAATCAAAACTATAATGAAGAGAGTGGAGGACCTCAAGAGTGTTATGAGTTCATTGGGTCAGACTTGAGAGAGGCTTCCTAGTATCCTTTTGGATCAGACCGTTGTAGTTTTGAATGATGATTTGGGACAATGCGCTGTTGTGAGAGGCTTTTGTGGTTGTAATGTGAGGGCTGTGGTTTGAGGTTGAAAAGGCTCGATGATCAATGAACGTGAACCTACGGTGCGCAGTGTGGGCTTTTAGACCTTGCTTTTTAGTTGTCTTGGTTTGAGCTTTGGATTTGCATTGGATTTTGACATGTCCATTTTTATGACTTGTTGTATAACTGATAAACTTTGATTTTTGCTCTTTTCCTTTTGTCCACAATTTATTCTCTTTTTTTCTTTTGCACATGTCTTTTGCCTACGCACCGTTGATCCAAAGGTTAAGCAGATGTGGGTGATGAAAGAAGATAGGCTGCAATGAATAGTGGTTTAATGGCTCAAAAGGGTTGCAAGCATGAAAGAAGCCTCTCTTGGCAATGTCCCATGAAGGTGGAGGTCGATTATAATTTGAATTCCATTAAAGTTAAGAAGCACAAACTATAATGGAGGTTAAAGAGGATGGAGAAAAAGAAACTTTTATTAACATCAATAAGAATTTCATTACACATAGGTTAATTGTAGAATTTATTTCCTAACCTAATGACATAGACCCGAAATGGAGAAAAAAAAAGGAAATGGATACAAACAGTCTAGGACGGGACTCTCCGACTCGACCCTGAAGCTAAGACCCTAACTGACCATGTAAATCGAAGAAGATCAATCCTCTAGTCCAACTCCAATGTTCGTAGACCTTCCGTGATGTGGTAAGGCCTCAATACTTGAGATGATCTTTGTATTTCTGGCAATGGCCAGAAATGAAGGTCTTTGACCATTTCTTCTTTAGTAGGAGCGGTGACTAAGTGGCAAAGCAACTCTCTCCATCTAGTCAGATAAGGTAGTGAACCCCTTCGTCTCATCCCTGCTAACGATTTAAACTCCGAAGGATGTTGGGTCTAATGTTACCCTTGTATCTGCCATGAATGCTGGATGATGTCTTCCAAGTAGTTGTTTTTTTTCTCAGGACGTGAAAAGAATCACATCCTGACATAATTGGTTCCAAAGAAAGGGGAAAGCAATTGGAAAAAAAAGGCGGAAGTCAATCCCTTTAAGCGCCCATGGTGGGTCTTAAATCCCTTGGATATGGAATCGAGGGTATTACTGGCTTGAACTTGGGTAGTCTTCGGCTGAGAAATCCTTTGGCAAGTTTGGTTAAAGGTTGGGGTCAAAGGAAGTTGTCTTGGTAAAAAGGTGGGGTCGATGGCTTGTTGGATCGCTTCCCAGCTTGTCCAAGGAAAGTGATCGAGGTCAACTCTTGATCTTAAGCCTTCAAGCTCTTGACTTGCACGACAAATTTTGGATCTTTTCTTGTTCGGGAGCCATTTTGTGGTGTTAGGCTAATGAGTAGTGAAGGTTGGAGGAAGGTTGTGGTTTCGGATTGGCTTTAAGGGCTCAAACTCTCGGCGTCGAGCAAGGGCTATGGAGACGCTTCACCCTTTTAAAAAAGAAATAAACTCTTAGTGAACTCCTTTGTCATTACTGAACATATAGAAAAAGCCCCCAAAGGTTTTTTTGCAATGCATGTCTATTAGCCATGGTCATCTTTCCTCAGGTATGACGCAATGAATGCAAGGTGCCCTTGTTTTTTTTGAAAAATTTTTTGCTTTTTTATTTTTTTTGCTTTTTTTTGAAAGGGCAAACCGAGTGACATGAGAATGCACGATATGCATGTGTCTTATGAAGTTAAGTTCGTCCTAGGTAAACCTAAAGGTCGAGCCTAGTTGCGCCGGGGGTAAGGTCGATCCTAATGTGAGTCTAAGGTCAACGTCAAAGTCAACATCGATGGTCGGAGTCTATGCTACCCTAGGATTTTATTGGTCTAAGATCCTAAGGTCAGAGTCTATGCCTACTCTAATGGTCAAGGTAAGACCAGGGTCAAAGTCTATGTGGACTAAAGGTCGAAAGTTGAAGTACAACAGTCCTAGTGAACTATGGTCACAAACTAAGAGAGGTCAACCAAAGTCAATATGGGGCTATGAAATGGCATGATGTATCTAAAAGATGACCATGGACTACATGAATGTGATTATGAACTTGTTAAGTGTCAAGAAACTAACAATGGCTGGGCCATCAATGCACATATATACATGACACATGATGACGATCAACTAGTAGGGCGGTCATAGAGGGTACCACGCCTAAGAGTAGAGCTGGGTCCAATTTCACCACTTCACGGTAAAGTGATGTATGGCCGAGTTAACCCTAGTGCACGCATCGTAACACGTGCACAACATGGCATGGGCGGAAGGAAACTTGCCTTATCATGTGATCCATTAACCCAACATGCCAACAAGGTTAGTATCCTCAACCTAGAGGTGGTCTCGTGCAATAGAGACATGCCCATTGAGACCAAGGAGCTAAGGTGTGACCCCTATGCGAAGGGTCACATGCAAAAGCAAAAATCAAATAATCGTGATGATGGAATTAACGAGACTTTCAGTCTTCCACTTCCACCTTAACCGGTGATATCCTAGTGAAGGTCGCCAAATTATGGACCGTGGGCCCCCGCTGGGGGGCTTGGGCCTACATAGAGTGTGAAGTTGTGTCGTGGGCTTGAAGCCACAGAGCCGCACGTGAGTGCATTGGGGGAGTGTTGTTCGAGTAACGGGATCGCCACCACGTGCTATTAGGTTTAATGCACGGACGCCCGAAACGTTGGTGCAAAACATGGCCCCACGGTCCGATCTAGTAACCAGTTCGTGGGTTCGGGGACATGGTACGGATGAATCTTTGACCAATTCCGCCGCATGTAGCAGCCTCTACTCGGCTCATTGTATTCCGTTATGCACGATTATGGATGCACAACATCTTTAGCAATAATAAATATAATAATAATAATAATAAAATATAATAAAATAATAAAATAATAATAAAATAATAATAATAAATAATAATAAATATAATAATAATAATAATAATAATAATAATAATAATTAATAAAAAATAAAATATAAAATAATAATAATAATAATATAATAATAATGAATAATATATAATATAATAATATAATAATATACATAATAATACATAATAAATAATTAATATATAATAATAATAATAATAATAATAATAATAATAAAAGAAAGAAGAAAGAAAGAAGAAAATCACTGCCCTAGAAAATACGTATTTCAAGAATGGCTTGACGACACAAACTACGCATACCACGATCAATATAGATCGCTCAAATATGAATACAATCTGCAAAATATCAAACACCGACAATATAGATCAACCGACATTATGAAATTAGAGTACTTCGGAATTATAATCACATTCGCCGTGATCTGAAACAAACTCGTTCAAGGCTAACATTGCGCTTGTTTTCGGCTGTTTAGGGTGGTTTTGACAAGGCTTTTGCTGCTGCTTTTTGTGACTATTTAGGGATATTTAAAAGCTTTTCTAGGCATTTGTTCTGGTTGTTTTGGTGCAGAATTGCAAAGCAGTCAGAGCACGTTTATGGAGGGTTTGGGTCGAATATTCAAGGTTTTCGGCTTCCACGCTTTGAACGGTCTTTGCTGTAGTTAGGACAGATATAGAGGATTTACGAATTCTCCGCCGCTGCGTTTAGGGCAGAAACAGGCAGTTTTAAGAAGGTGTTTGGTGGTTTGTTTTGTGTCGGTGCTGCAGTATTTGCAGCAGTTTAGAGGGGTTTTTCGACTTGTGTTTCGAGGGCTCTTTGCTGCGGTTTTTGGTCGTGACTTGCTGCAGTTTTGAGGGTTTTGTTTTAAGGTTTTTGTTGACACCGAAGGGCTGGTATGAGAGGTTTAATATAGGGAGGATGAGGGTAATAGAAGTAGGGTTGAAATTACGTGAAATGAAGCCGTGTGGTGTGGGTTTGTGCGTGTAGGCGGAGTTCGCATGGGCTTTTACGTGAAATGGTTGCATAGGGGTTTTAGTTGGTTGCGTGATGGGCTGAATGGTTAGGCAATTGTATATTATAATTGGTCTTAATTAATTAAAATGAATGGTAAGGCTAGTAAAGGATATGGGTTAAGGGAGGTCTAAATATTATCTAATGCAGATCTCATTCCTTTTAAGAAATTCGGACCATGACGATCGATATAGTAAATCATAGGACCCTTATTTGGGGAGACATTTTTAGGTGTCTATAGAGACCAATAGCTCATTCGGTGAAAGGATCTTTGTAAGGGAATCTATTGTTGGAGCTATTTAGTTGCTGGCCTGGAGTATTCAAAAAAGAGAGAAAATTCAGGATCATCAAGGAATTGACGTTGGTTAATATTCAAGCATCCCTAGTTATATGAACTGATGAAGGAGCCCTATTGAAGAAAGAATAGAGAAACATGAATAGAAAGCTTTGCAGCAGATGCTCTAGATGATGGGCATGTATTTGATGTGGAGTTGAGTAGACTAGGTCAAAAAGATTAGATCAAGGTGTCCAAGTCAGATCTTGATTTCTGGCAAATTGGTTCAGAAGGAGATTTCGAGTCTGGGCGCTTAGTGTGAGTCACTTTCCCCTAGTGTTCAACCCTCTATGGGGATCCGTGTAAAAGAATATCATGGGCCGAGAAGTTGACCAATGCCGACGCTGCAGGTAAAGACCTCTACTATTTTTTAGTTGATGCCTGAATAAATTGGATAAAGAGATTAGTCTAGCGCATCCTTGGGACTATACTAAGTAGCAAGAATCATTAGTTGTGGAATAACTTAATCAAGATTTAGTGTGGACAACTCAACATAGAAGCCCCTTTAATGTGAAGTAACATACAGATGGCGCTAGACTTTGGGTTAAAGGCTAATTGATACTGTGCTATTAAAATTTAGCCTTGGTTAGTTTTTAAGAAATTGAGTAAGAGTTAAGGAAAGAAATTTTACTAGCGTTAAGATTAGCATATTGCATTCAATGGCAAGTTTGAAGAATACTGAAAGATTAGCAGTGTAATGCACTCAAGTAGGTACTTAATGACTTGCAAACTTTCTTAATAGTAAAGGGAGGGTATTGTAACGCGATTCTCAGAAAAGAGAATGGCTTCAAAACCAGACTTTGCTTTCCTTCTACTCTTTGCATCACAAATAATACTATGGAATGGCATGAATATGAGGTTATTTGTGCTGATGTTGACCTATTTAATTGAACTAAACCGAGAATTTCCCCGGAACTTATGAAGACCTTGCCTAATGAATGAGGGGATTCCTCTCAGACTTGAAAGCCAACCAACGCTAGAGTGAAGTTGTCTCAAGTGCAAATCAAATATATCGAAGAGGCCCAATATGAAGATGGTGAACTCAAAACACCTCTAATAACTCACATAGTGAAGGAATATGCGTCCAATGGTCTCCTGATCCAGCGATGTCCAGGGGGCCTCTTCATGGAGGCAGGGGCAATAGCGCTATTTCTATAACTATAATTGAGTATAGGGTAGCTACTTGTTTGTAGGTTGATAAATTTATGATTATCCAGCTTTCTTTAATAATGGGAAGTTTGATAATTTATTCTATTACCTGCTACATCAAGTTAGTTTTATATCCCTATATTGCTTTAATAGTAAGGAATTACGTGAAATATGATTAAACATTGCTACCCTTTTAAAATAACAGGGATAA
>SNQN01005984.1:16093-41235 GCA_008642245.1 Bassia scoparia
TAATTTTAGCATTAAGGCTATTTGTTTTTGAGAGACAAGAGTTGTCATTTGAGCATACTGTGAGTTCAGTTTTCTTGGGAATTTGGTTAGGGGATCAAGTTCATTTGAATCACCATAGTTGGTGGTTGAGTCGAACTTCTATAGGTGGAAGTTGGGGGATCTCTTGTGCATAGGTGCATAATCTAATCAAYTGTAATTCTTTTGTTATTCTGAGTTAATTAATAAAAGATTGAGTGAGTGGAGGACGTAGACTTTGTAGAAGTCGAACCTCGTTAAATCTTTGTGTTGTTTATTTCTTACATTTATTATTCCGCTGCCTAAGGACTGGTTCTCCACTTGTCTCAATCAATCGAAAAATTTACAACACTTATTCAATACTCAATTCCCCCCCCCCCCCCTCCCCCCTTTTTAATTTTTTCTTGCACTTTCAATTGGTATCAGAGCCTAACTTCTTTAAAGGGTAACACCTAGAGAAGGAAGAGAAGATGAGTACTCAAGGGATGACAAATGGAAATGGAGGATCAAGGTTGCCCAAGTTCAATGGGACAAATTATCCATGGTGGAAGATTTGCATGCAGAACTTCACCATTGGCACTAACTATGAGTGCTAGATGACAATTAGAAATGGTCCAAAGAAGGTTGCTACCGACACTGATGGTACAGAAGAAGGGGAGTGAATATTCAGCTACATATCGAAAGACTCTCAAGAAGAATGCCAAGGCCATGTCCCTTCTTCGATAAGGTATTGAAGATAATGAGGTAAGTCGTATTTTAGCATGCTCTACTACTAAGGAAATATGGGAAACCCTAGAGTTAGCCTATTAAGGAACTAGTGAAGTCGAGAGATCTAAAGTGGATATGCTTMTGTCCAAATATGAWACCTTTGACATGAACCGMGATGCAAATATAAGGGATATGTTTACTCGTTTTATGACTATTATCAATGAACTGAAATCTCTTGCTAAAAGCTTCACTAGTGAAGATTTTGTCAGAAAAATCTTGAGAAGTTTGACAAGTTAGTGGCTACCCAAGGTTACTACAATACAGGAGGCCAAGGATCTATCCACCWTGACCGTAGAACAACTCATTGGGTCTTTAATGASTCATGAGATGTTGGTAGACTCWAAGGAAGAAAGCRCAACYAAAAGTCGTGGGCTAGCTCTAAAAGGAGAAGAGAATAAAGAAGATTTAGATGAAATAGGTTTCATGRCAAGGAGATTTGAAAGAAGTCTCAGATCTCAATACTACAGAAAAGCTTGGAAGAACAAGGGCAACACAAAGATGACCAGCACCAGCACTAGTTGTTTCAAATGTGGTGAAACTGGACATATGACTAAAGATTGTCCAGCATGGAAAAATGACAAAGGAGGACAAAGAGAGAGGAAAATAACTAAAAGAGCCATGCTTTCTTCTTGGGAAGACTCAGACTTAGGTGATGAGAGCGAGGAGGACGAGGCTCTTGTATGTGTGACTACAATGTTGGGAGATGTAGACCAGAGGCAGACCAGTTCCGAAAAAAACGACACATGTGTCTTATGGCAGGAAGCAGCTCTTCAAACAAGGAACAAGTAACTATCTCTGATATGCAAGAAGAAATGAGATATTGTGATAGAGACGAGTTATTAGGTTTCATTGATTCTGCTATAGAACACAATATTAAAGGAAATGTTCCTTATAAAGCTAACAAGAAGAAGTTAATAGAAGCAACATGAAATTTAGACTTGAGTGAATGTCATTCTGCTGAACTTGAACTTATTTGTACAGAACTAAAAGAAAAAATTTCAAAGCTTGAAATAAGTTTAGATTAGAAGAACATAGAACTTGAGTTGCTAAGACCTCATTCAGATTTTACAAATGATAATTTTTATCAAAACAATGAAAAAGGTTTTAGTAAACTTAAGGCGATTGAAATTGATGAAGGAATAAATTTCTAGATGCTCAAAGAGAAAAGTTTTACTCCAAAACATGCTAACTTGATTTTAGCTCATAATTATATGATTGATGATGTGGAAGAACTATTCAAAGCGTATGTAGATTTGAAAGCTTCTCTTGCTAGTACAAGTGATTCAAATGTTAATGTCGAATAATTCTGTTTGGAATATGAGGGTAAGATTTGTGATTTACAAGTTGAAATATTCGAATTAAAGAAAATATCAACACTGAAGTTGCTTCAAGTAATCAAGATGTTGATATACCAGCTACAAATAGGCAAAAACATTGAGACCATTGTTCAACCATATCTTGACCTGGCTTCAAAACTTAAGGATGAGCTTCATAGGGCAAAGCTGGATCTTGCCATTACTACAGAATTTATGAGCTCAGCTTAAGAAACGTGAACCAAGGAGCAGGATATGAGTGAAAGCTAAACAGATGAACAGGTTGCTCGTGCTCAAAGTAATCTAACATCAAACTACAACTGGTAATTCTCAGAGGTTTTGGACTAGGGTATTCTAGTTTAATTCAACAAACAGAAGTTGGGAAGAGATGAGACTTGGATTTAGAATTCAAGTGAGGCAGTATGTGTTCGCAAAAGACATGCACGTTTGCACCTAATATGGTAAGAATGGACATATGACGATTACTTGCTGGACTAAGCAAAACATGAAAAAAATCAGTCGCATGTCCAAAATGTTCAGCTCTAAAGTCAACACACAATTGGTCAAAAGGGAAAGCATGAATAAACAAAGGGTTCAATGTGAAAACAATCTAGGTTGAGAGGACAGAGTCAAACCAGTTCCTAAGGATAAGAAACCAAGAATTTGGGTTCCTAAAACTAAACCTTTATTTGTTTGTGCGGGTTAGAGTGAAGGAATCCATATTTGGTATTTGGACAGTGGTTCCATAAGACACATGTGGTGATAAAGTTCATTTCTTTCACTCGTACTATGAGGAGGAAGTGTTACAATTGGGATATATAAAATGTTTGATCAAAGGTATAGGTATGGTTGGTAAGACAATTTCTCAAGCGATTGATAATGTATATTTTTGTTGACGGTTGAACATACTCTTGAGCATTTCTCAATTGTGTCCAAAGGAACCATGTAGAATTTGAAACAATCTTTGTCACATAGTTAACTGTAACACCCTTGGTGTGAATAAGAGCCACTAGTAGATATTGTCTCTTTTTGGGCCTAGCGCAAGGTTTGCTTTTGGGTTGGGCTGTTATCACAAAAAGGCCTCTACTAGGTTTGAGGTATAAATCTACTCTTAAAGTAGACTTCGTTCTCCTAACTTCGATGTGGGATGGATCTAGTCCCTGTCACCACCTTAAGGGGCTGCGCTCCTCGAAGGCGCGACAGGACCAGGAATGGGCCCTGGCTAGTATACATCTGTAACACCCCTTGGTGTGAATAGGAGCCACTAGTAGATTTGTCTTTGGGCCTAGCGAAGGATTGCTTTTGGTGTGGCTTGTTACCAACTGTAACAACCTTGATTTTTCCGATATAAAATATTAATAATAATAAATATAACCTGAAAAATATCAGAGTTGTTATGGCCGCGATAACTAAATATAGTAATACAAGGCTGTTATTCTAATTGAATTTTATTACTGAAAAGGTAAACTAACTATTAAAGTCCAACTAAAATAACTCTAAATAATTATTACAGTCAAAAATTAAAAATCCTCAACTCAGCTTTAAACAGCGGAAGTTTATAATATATAAAAAAACAATTGAATAAATGAGAATCGCATCTTAACAGCCAGCTAAACTCCTCTAAAATACTGCAATTAAACATAATAGTATCAGCCAAAAGGCTGAGCAAGATTCATACTTATAAAAAAACTATTTAATGTGCAGACAAGGTATATATGAATATCTTGTAAATTCATTTAAAAGCTGTACAATAACATTAAAAATGACTTTTGAAATAACTTTAATTCTTTAAAAGAATCAAACTCTTATACTTCTTTCTTTCAAACCATCCTGTAAAAATTTTCAGTAGAACAATTTCGAAACCTGTGAGTAGGAAGCACTTAAAGGTCTAGTGAGCTAGGCTAGGCTCACTAGATAAAACACACAAAGTCCTAGTATGCATACCCTTACAAGTTACGTATCAAGAAGGAGACAATTGGCAAGAGTACTGATACATTCCCAACTAGATATAATGTTGAGCACATGTTAACTCAACATGCTTCCCAAACTCGGGAATACGCTTACGCAACCACACAACTGAATCCTTAAAGGGAGAGGAACTTCTCATTATGAAAATCTCAAACTTAATCAAACTAAAACCTTGTAAGGCGAGAATTTCCTCTATTACAAATCATTCAATCATTTCAAATTTATATAAATACTTGGTAAAACAATTTAAATCTCAATATATAGCTTGTAAACAATTTCTTATAAATTTGTACAGGTTTAGTAAAAAATCTTACCTTAATGGCAATAACAATCAATCAACCTCAAATAATCTCAAATCAATAAGGTTTTCCAAAAACCGCGACCTACAATATTATTATAACATTGTGTAAGCTTGGCAATATACCCAGACTTGATTCGTTTGCCATTGTATAACTATTATAGCTTATTTACCAAGTACTAATGTTATTGTTTAATTCCTTGAGTAAAGCATGACATTTTGACTTGCGGGGTTAGCATGCAACTTATCACACCTATCAATATTCATGAAACATTATAATTATTACCTGACATATAGCAAGAATCGATCCGCAACAACATAACAACGAGACAAATATAATGTTAGCAAAAGATAGTGGGTATTATATAAATAGTTCATGCTTTGATGTAGTGCACAAATAAAAGTGCTAGCATCCTCTGTTATCCATCTCATGCGACAAAACAAAGGAGTGGGAACTCCATTAAAGGAACAGAGAACCTATGTTCTGAATGTGTAAACATAATACAACGTAAGCTTATCTTAAACAATCTATGCCAGCAAAAATCACAACACTGCACTAATTATCAGCACCTACTATTCACTCTAATAACGCACAGTAGACAAGTATTAATAGGCTTTAGCAAACTAAGGACATAATAATCTATGCTTGAATATTACTCATATAAACATTGCCCAAAGTCGATACACAGTTGACAGTTTCAGATTAAATTCGAAAATACTGATTATAGCAAACATAACTCAACATATAATCTCACAAAACTGACATAGCAGAATTTTTTCCTTAATTTATTTACTCAAGACCTAATTTATCACATAATCAAATTTGAATAAATCAACAAAAATTCAAAATTAACTTGAAATTAAAACTTACTTGGTTAAAGGAATGAATTGGAAATTGTATATGGTGATTATGATTGAAGAGAAAAATAAGGGAAGAAGATTGAATAATGGGAAAGAGGAGAAGAAAAGAAGACGAAGAAGAAGAAAAGAAGAAGCCTTGCTGCGTAAATGCTAGGAGTAAGATATTTAGGTTTAAATTTTTTATTCTTTTTTTTTACATTATATATTCTTCAAAAAACATCAATTTTAATAAAATAAGATATAAAATCAGTTTTTATAAGGTAGTTTATGAATAATTACTAAATAACAGGTATAAAAATATGGGTGTTACAATCTATCCCTTAAATAAGTTTCGTCGAAACTTAACACATGTAATATAGACAATTAATAAATAATTGTATAAAAATATGGGTATTACAATTACCGCATTAAAGAAGTTAGTCCGAAACTTAGCACCATACGCATTCTTTAAGAAAAACTATTATTATTATTTTTTTTAAAACAACTCATCAACCTTTAAGCTAATTACTTCTAACACTTGAAACAATCAACATCAGCTTATACACATTCACACATATAAAAACACAGCTGAATATATACATTAAAACATTCAGCACATACGAGTTCTACCCTTAAGGAAAGTTAGTCCTCGTAACACAAACGTAATAAGCGAAGAGATGAGGGTATAGATGCATTGCATCTCTGCCTTCCAAGTAGCTTCCTCTGAGTTATGATTAGACAATACTTTCAGATCTTTATTACCGCGCTGAGTTTTCGAACTTTATGGTCTAGATTTAAACATGGAACCTCCTCATAAGTCATATTGTCATCTAGCTGAGGGACTCAGGCTGTAGCACATGGACGGGTCGCTATGTATCGTTTCAACTAAGACAGAATGGAAAACTAGTGGGTCCTGTTACACCAAGGGGGGTGTTACAGATGGTATCGAGCCAGGGACATTCGGTGTCTGTGCTCTTCAAGGAGCAGGCTCCCTTTCAGGGGTGGGGAAGGGACTAGGTTCATCCCACATCGGAAGTTGAGGAGAACGAAGTCTACTATATAGAGTAGATTGATACCTCACCTAGTAGAGCTTTTGGGTGGGTAATAAGCCAAAAAAGCAATCCTTGCGGACTAGGCAAAGAGGACAATATCTACTAGTGGCTCTCCTGTTCAACCAAGGGGGTGTACAGATGGTATCAGAGCCAGGGCCATTCGGTGTCCTGTGTGCCTTAGGACGCAGGTCTTTTAGGGTGGGTGACAAGGGGACTAGAGTTCATCCCAATTGAAAGTTAAGGAGAACGAAGTACTACTATATAGAGTAGATTGATACCTCACCTAGTAGAGGCTTTTGGGTGGGTAAGCCACACCAAAAGGCAAATCTTTGCGGTAGGCAAAAGAGGACAATATCTATAGTGGGCTTTGTTCACACAGAAGGGGTGTTACATTAACACTGAAACAAAAGAACTAATTTGTAAGGGGTTTCGACACAATAATGTTTACATAACATTCTTGAGTCAGATTCCTAAGACCAATGCTATATTTCTCAGTGTTGTCGAGGATGACCATTGGTTGTTGCACAAGAGACTTAGACAAGTGAGCTTTTCTTTATTAAATAAATTGCGATRTCGGGACTTAGTTACATGTTTACCTAACATTAAGTTTGCTGGAGATCATATTTGTCATGAGTGTGCCAAGTGTAAACATGTCAAGTCTTCTTTTCAGCCAAAGAAGGTTGTACGCACTATTAAGCCATTCGAACTTAACACATGTCAAGTCTTCTTTTCAGCCAAAGAAGGTTGTGTAGGCCCATGCGTGAGCAAGGCCAAAATGGTTATAGTTATGCGTTAGTATTATTTGATGATTACACTCGTTATACATGGACTTGTACGGGCGACGGAGCGTCACCGGGCAGGACTGGGTCCGCTCTGTCTACTCCGGGGGGTACAATTTAAGGGCAGCTCGGTTTGTTTGCTAGAATTGAATTCTTGCTTTTGCATATTGTGAGTATGCCCGGAGTTGTGTGTTTATACTCGAAATGAGTAAAGGAAGTCGTCACCGCACTTCTATTGGGAAGCTACGGAACCCGTTTTAAGCCTTGCCTATAATTGCATAAAGCAAGATGAAGGACTCCATGTCTGGTAGTGCACCAAAGGTCTGGGTTAAAGAACAAGGGTAAGGGTGAAGTAGTGCACAGCACCCCCCCCCCGGCATCTAGCGGCCTCTTCTCAGTTTTGCGAGATCATTTTCTGAAAGACAACAACAAACAGTTTTCTGCTTTAAACCAGAAGCATGCAAAATTACTAGGCGGGTTGTTTCACAGAATACTATGCAAATAGTGTCTAGTTTGTTATGACAAGTGTTGTTAATTCCGTATTCCAGGAGCCTAATGCCGGTTGTCCATAGTTATCTTATTGGGCGTGAAACACGAAATTTGCAGGTCTTTGTTAAAGCATATTATAGTTGTGAGACAAGCATGCAAGAACTCGTACGAGGAATTTACGGTTATGCCTTAAGGTTGCTTTTAATTTGTATTGTAAAATAGTTTGTTAATCAATATTACATTCAAATTACATAGAAAAACGAATTTCTAAACAAGCATGCAAAATAGGGTTTAGAATTGAGACGTTGGCCTCAAACCTACCTCGCAACACGATGTCGAAGACCAAGGACACTACTTCGGACCCTTAGGAACCCTTGTCGAACCTTTAGAACCCTTGAAAACCTCCTAGATCTATTGCAAAAGAGCATTTGAATGTGTTTTTATGTGTTTCAATGTGTTTGTGAGAGAGAATTACAGAGAGAGAAAGAGAGAGGAAGAGAGAGGAGAGAGTGAGATTGGACGAGTGAGAGAATGCACGTCAAGAGCTAAAAGTTCGTCAAATGAATAGGGGAGGCTAAGGGTCGAAATCAGCCAAAATAGGCAAGTTTTAAGTGCAATTTCGCCCAAACTGGGCGCAATTGCGCCAATATCAGCTTGGATTTTGGCCGATTTTCCTTGCCTTGAATAGTGTGATTGCGAAGAGATAATATCGTAATATAATGGTACGTGATTTTGTCCGATTATTATCTGATATTATTGCGATTGTGTCGGATATTATTGCGATATCCGAGATTGTTTTACCTCGTATAGCGAGATTGTAATGAAATAATATCGTAATATAATCGTATAAAATATACGTGATTTATACGATCATAGTTGATATTATTGCGATTATGGCTGATATTACCACGATGCTCGGGTTTGTTGCTCCTCGGAACGCATGTCTCGAGGCGAAATTTCCCGGGATGGCCCGCTTTGCTCGATTTGCTTTTTTGCTCAAGAATTCATAAATATTAAACCAAAAATCGAAAAATTATGGAAAAATATGTAAAAGTCCTTGTGAATAATAAGGTGTTGTGATAAAATTTGTTGAATTTTGGAATTGTGTTCATAGTTTAATTATTCGCAAAATTAATTAAATCGTTGAAAATTTCGAAAATTGCCAAAAATACTTAGAAAATTCAGAAACAATTCGAAAATTCTAGAAAATGTTTAAAAAATAAGCTAAAATTATTTGGAAATTAAAACTTATTTTTTGAGGTGCTAATACTTGGAATAGGTGTCGGTGCAAGGGAATCTACCTTCTTTTAGGCCTGTCAGGGTCCTAGCTCTCACGATTTGACTTGTGTGTTGCGAAGGGTGTCTTATCATTGGCCGTTTTGGGCTAAGGACAAATGTATGTATCTACAAAGCCCACTTTGGTTGAGTTTGTAGAGAGTAAACTCGTAAAACGAAAGCCAGAGTACCGATACTGCCAAAAAATGCGTTAGTTTTACCTATCACCTGCGGTTGCATGTTGCTTGCTTACTTGTCTCTATTGCTAAAACTTTTGCTTACGTTTCCACCTATGGTTCTGATTCCACCGGGGCTCTGTGCTTCAATCTTTAGGGGGAATTTCTACCTATGGTTTTGATTCCACTGGGGATTTTCTGCTAACAGGTTGTCCGCCTCGATACTTRCGTTAGGACTTCCTGGGGAACTATTATCTCAATGTCCACTCTGATGCCTCTGTTAGGACTTCATGGGAAATTACTACGGTGTCCGTATCGATGTCTCCGTTTGGAATTCTCCGGGGAAAAAGAAAAGGTGTCCGTATTGATGCCTCCGTTTGGACTTGGTACTTGCTTGAACTATTTTATCCCATCTCGACTAGTCGTCCGAGAAGATTAACATACATGTAACGCAACATATAGCCACAATCACGTATAGRGAATGTCTTTTTGCTGGTGCGTGCTTGATCTGCTGTCCCATCTGGGCTAGTCGTCCGGGAGAATTAAACTAGAGGTAACGTCGCGTATAGCCACGATCGCGTATAGTGAATGTCTTTTTGCAGGTGTTTGCTTGATCTGCTGTATCCCATCTCGAATAGTCGTCCGAGAGAATTAAACTTGAGGTAACATCGCGTATAGCAACGATTGTGTATAGCAATGTATTTTTGTAAATGCTTGCATTGCGTATACACAATCGGGCTAATGCTTGGCTTTTGCGAGGATGATACAACTTCGATTGGGYAATGTGTGCTTTGACTTTGATATGCTTTCGACCTTCACTTGATCGAGGCTATTGCTTCGTTGTGACTTCGCATTCACTTACCGCTTGTTGTAGCTTCGTAGGTGTATTTTTGTAGCGATTTGATGACTTTCAATCCCATTTTGCTAGCTTAGGGACATTTTGGTCATTGTGCATGACTTTGAAAGTTGGTTGGAATTCCCGGGAGGTACCAACGACATTTGAACGCAACGGGCTTTGCGCGTACACAAGTGGGCCCACGAGAAAGCTCGAAAAACGAGCCAAAAATAGGCCGAAACTGGGCGCAATTACGCCCTGAATTCAGCTCATTTTGGCTGAATTTCGTGGCCTTTTAAGGCCACTTTGCCTCTTTTGTCATTTGGTTTTTGCTTTGTTTGTTGCAAGATCTCTCTGAACTCCATTGCTACACCTTGGAATTCTTGGAAAGGCTTTGTTTTCTCATCAAATCCCAAGTTTAAGTAAGTTTACTACTCCAAACTTGAAATTAACTTGTAAGTTGGATTGTAATTGTAATATTCAAAATCATGCCATTTGAATATGTCTTGTCAATTTGTGCAATTGAATTGGGGCTTTCTCCCTTGCTTGTGTATGCTTGAAATTGTTGAATGCTTTGGATTATTCATGCTTATATGAGTCTTTTGCAACTTGTATCATCAAATTTTGTGCAAATTTGAATGAGTTATGCCATTGTAAGCTTACTACTTGAAGAATATGACGAATAGTAGCTTGCCATGCCTATGCCTTGTTTATTGTTGCTTGTTGATGATAGAGTAAACCTTTTCATGCCTATTTGCAACAATGTGAATGCCCATGTATGATTTCACCATTGTAAGTAGCCTAGAGCTTAAAAAGTACTTGTTAATTGTGATTGCTTGTTAAATTGGGGATTATGGCATATGAGTGAGTACATACATCTTCTTCAAAATCTAGTTGCATATAAAATTTGTGTGTGGAATCGTGCATTCCGTTAGGCATGTATATTCACTGGGGAGAAGAAGTGCTCTTTCTCGTCTTTCTAGTTGCTTGCCTATTGTTCCGACTGTAAAGAAATTGTGCATTTTCTTTGACCGTGGTTGTGTTGGTTAGCTGTAAGCCCACGGATGGCCTTTTTCTTATATGTGACATGTCCATTTTTAGCCGTTATGTTGCCCGTTTGTATTCTGAACCTTTGCCCCATTCTGCTTGTAGCATGGCAGTCCGAAGAGGAAAGCAAGTGCGCAGTTCCTGTCAAAGATGGACGGTGATTGACTACGATAACTCTGAGTTATGCTGCTCCCCTGATCACCACATTTCTGTTCATCCGAGGAATGGACTGGTATGTTGCTTTCAATTGTCTGGTTATCTTTTGTTTTGCCTCATTTGCTAATTTTCGTTTCATCTCTTGTGCAGAGCGATTACCGTACTCGGACGTACGGAACCTCTCATACGATTGGTGTTCTCTTTCGTAAAGAGTTCTTCGAGCGTCGTAGAGGAGTATGGAACATCCTGGGGCGATGTGGCTTTCAGGATGTTGTTCTCAACCTGACCAGTCAGTCACATTCGCTTGCTCCCAGGATTCCGGTGTTCGGCCTGATGGACTAGTTCTGGGGTACCACGAACAGCTTTCACTTCCCGTGGGGGGAAATGGCCGTGACCCCCTAAAATTTAGCTATGTTGACCGGGCTTGCTTTCATTGAAAAGCTTGTCACTTTAGATAACGAGATCAGGCTCTTTGATCATCGTTTGGATGAGGTGTTGGGTCCGATTGCTTCCCGCCTACGAGCTGAGAGTGTGGATAATCGAGCATCATAGAGCGTGCTCATGGAGGGTCTATAGTTGGCAGGCGCCACTGATGAGCAGTCGGCCAAGATCTTTAACTTGGTGATGCTTTGCACGACGTTGTTTCCTGATAAGGGCACGAGGAGCAGATTTCAGCTTCGTTTTCTCCCCATTCTAGAGGATCTTTTTGCTGTTTCCTCCTGTGACTGGGGCGGATTCGACTATGCTACTCTGATGCATTCTATGAGATTATACTATCGTCAGGTGGATGACACTGCGATCCCTGCACTGGCTGGCTGCTGGAGAGTGCTCGAGGTAATTTTCTTTGACTTTTATCACCTTGTTTGCATTTGATTTACTTATGTTTGCTGACCTCGTTGGTTATACTTGTAGTTCTGCGCTTACGAGTAATTTCCTCGCATGGGCTTGGTGCCTAAGTTGGACCCTCATGCACAGCCTGCTAGATGGCCTGTGATGATGCGGTGGATTCCCCGAGACACCCCGTCTTGGACTGGCTGAACCCAGCTGATGTGAGCTCTGCTGTCTTTTACTTGTATGCTTTCATTGAATGTTCTGTGATTATAACCACATTTTACTGCAGGTGGAGAGGCGCTCGAGGAGGCGAGTGGGGAACGCGAGACTGAGGAGGTTCGTTGCAGCAACTGAACTCGCCAAGAGGTGATGTCTTTTCTGGGGACCTCAAGGGCTTGTCTGGTACCTTAGGGAGCGTGTAGTGAGGCAGCATAGCCTTTTTGAGCCTGCAGTGTCTCGGGATCCTCTGGTCACTATGATGGATGAGGAGCTGCTGGTCACCACGKMATCCAACGACTTGAGTTATGGTGAGGCYATGGAGTACCACCTCCTGCWAGGTGACAAGAGTACCACCCCCCGAGTCGAGCTAGTTGTTGAGGTATGAGTCTTACTTATCCACACCTTTTCTTAGCATTTGCTTTTCGTTAGTTGTGCACTAACTTTGACTTGGCTTGTGCAACCWGATTATGACCTCGGTGAGATCCCCTTTAATGGCTTGAGGATCCGTCCTAACTTGGACGAGTTTATTGGGCCTGCTCCTCCGACTGCTAGGCACGCTCAGAACTCGATGCTCCCTGGAGATGGTCAGGTAGGGAACACTTCGATTCTGTCTTCTCATGTCAGTACTCACTCATGTGCTGACTTGCTTGGTCTGTTTTGCGAAATAGATGTCTCGGGCAGGCGCTATGAGGCTGCTGGGAATAATAGATGCTTGGAAATACTCCTACTGTCAATTGAGAGACTCGGTAAGTACACCGAATCTCGTGATTTCAATGTTTTGTAGGGTCAGGAACCTGTTTTTGACTTGAAAATCATTTGCAGGTTCGTCAGGACGACGATGAGGATGCTGATGATGACGGTGATGTACAGATGAGACCGGTCCCTAACCAAGGTTGAGCTTCGACTTCCCGTTCTCAGCCTGGATCCTCGTCTTAGTTTACCATACCAGGACCTCTGTTGTAGTTCTTTTCCCTGATGAGTTGCTGGATGAGTCTGCCTTGCAGGTGCTAGCGTCACTCGGCTTTTTCGACGTGTCGCGAGTAGTAGTTGTACCTGTAACCTGTAGGGAAGGGGGTGACTCTAGCTTTGCATTTGTTGATTTTAGGACTTAGCTTAGACCTACTTAGACTTATTCGTAGACTTTTGCTTAACTTGACTCGACTCGACTCAATTCCAGCTTAGACTCGAGTGTTTGTGTAAATATGACTAGACTTGTGTACGACTCTCGACATAGCTCGCTTTTGTAATGCCGAGCTTTGATTAAAACTTGCAAAAGCCAACTTGCTAACTATATGCAATGCATGTAATTAAATTTCTAAGACGACGTTGATCGTCTTGTGTTGTTGTGTAGGTTGCGTTGCGTTGTTGAGGCGAATGTTGGCTTGTTCCTCCTTGAAAATGCAGGGAATGACCGTATAATATTTTTGCCTAAATATTTGCAAGATAGTGCATTTATACAAATATTATTACTTGTTTATTGATGCGATGACTAAATATCGCACATGCTGCTGTTTCTTGACATATTTGGTTGATAGAGCGTCTGAGCCTAGTTGAGGCGCCTTAGAATCCTGTCAAATACTGTGCTAAGGGATTCTTTTCCCGTAAGAGGGTCAATGTCAACAAGTCTCAGCATGAGTGGATCCTTATCCTTATTGACTATGGCATTGTCGTGTGGTGGACTTTTCCTTGGTGGGGTATTAGGAGTATGGTGCATACTCGCTTGTCTTCAAATGTGCGCGTGGCTGGCTTGACTGCGTTGACCTTTTATTTCCCTTCAAGGGTAATGAGGCAATTCGGGAAAGTTCAGCTTATTCTAGCTATTGACACGGTTCGTCCTGAGGACAAGCGCTTGTATTTGGGCAATGCAATAGAGTGGGAGAAATATTGGGAATCCCATTCTACACTTGAGTTGACCCCACTTGCACGAGGTGACTACAAGATTTCTACTCATTACCGTGTCTAGATGAATGCCACTGATGTGATGGGTCGTGCAAAGGCAAGACGTGCGGAGTAGAAAGACCATAGCAAGAGTTAGGGACTAGACTGTGACTTTACTGAGACCCCTGTTGCTTAGTCTAGAGCTGTTTATGCTAAGAACAGACTTGGTTCTAAGAATTTGTCAGTTTGGAGTAGGCTTGAAAGACTTCCTCCTTTGAGGATTGACTCAAACGATGTTGAAATAGGATATGGGGCTAAAGAGGTGCTTGGAGGTGATGTTAAAGGAAAAGGGAAGGCTGTTGTGGAAGATAGACCCAAGAGACGTAAATGGGTTTGGAAGCCTAAAGGTGAGAGCTCAGGTGCAAAGAAGGATGACGCCAAGGAGCAAGAAGAGGAGAGGAAGGAGTGATTGCTTTTTTCCACAACTCTTGTTTAATTTAATGTTTGTTTCATTTATGAGTTAATAAAGTGATTAGCCAGCAAGCCGCTTTTGCGTGTATTAAGTGAACTTTGGAACTTGAAGTTTCCTTTTATGTCGTAATTGCTCAATTTTAATTACAAGTAGTAATAAATTACAAACTTGCATTGCATTTTATACATTGTTTTTACTTTGAGCATGTTGAAGAAAACTTCGTCCAATTGTCGCTTGACTGTTGTGCACTTGCTAATCCCAAAACAAGTAGGGCACTTGTTATTGTGGTTGAGCCCCAAGGCGAGGCTGCCTACGTATCCATAAGGAATCAGGACATCCGTAGTTCTGATGCATGGTGCTATTGTGTTGCTGACATACGGTGCGCGTGTATGCCTTAGACGTAATATTTCTTGAGCTGGTCTAAGTTGGCGAGGTTGTAGAAATTATCACCATTTTTGTCCATTAGTTGAACTGCCCCTTTTGGTAAGATCTTTTTGACAATGTAAGGACCTGCCCAATTAGGACGAAATTTGCCTCGAGGATCTAGGACTGTTTTGCGAAGTTCTTTAAGAACCAAATCACCTTGTTTGATGCCTCGTGATTTGACTCGCTGAATGAAGTCCCGTTCGACCCTTTTTTGGTTTGCTTGCACATGATGCAAGTCTATTAGCCGTTTTTCGTTGAGCAATGCTAACTCATCGAATCTCAGCTCGACCTTACCCAATCTGCTTTTGGGAGTTTGCTTTCTAGGACAATGTGTAAAGATGGGATTTCTAGTTCTACTAATTGAACAACTTCGGCACCATAGACTAGTGAGAATGGAGTAGCTCCCGTTGAAGTGCGAACAGAGGTCTTGTAACCCCATAGAGCGAAGTGTAGCTTTTGCGGCCAATTTCGATAATTCACCGTCATTTTAGAGATAATTTTTTTG
The DNA here is from genome assembly GCA_008642245.1 of Bassia scoparia. Lineage (NCBI taxonomy): Eukaryota > Viridiplantae > Streptophyta > Magnoliopsida > Caryophyllales > Amaranthaceae > Bassia > Bassia scoparia. The sequence goes on from SNQN01005984.1 coordinate 31,436, forward strand.
AGATCCTTATTAGCTGCTTCAATTGCCCTATTGGCTTGCGGCTTGTATGGTGATGACTTGTGGTGTTGAATCTTATATTTGGCAATTAGATTTGCACATTGTGCTTGAAAGTGGGTGTTCTTGTCACTAATGACTTCGTGAGGGACCCCATAGTGACAGACGATGTTGTTTTCTATGAATTTTGCCACATGCTTTGCCTGGAGCTTAGCATATGACGCTGCTTCGACCCACTTTGTGAAGTAATCTATGGCCACAAGTACAAATTCATGACCTCCTTACCCGGGCGGCGTAATCTTCTCTATTATGTCTATTCCCCATGTAGAGAAAGGCATGGGGAGACAAACGTGGATAGGAGAGATGGAGGAACATGCTGTGCATTAGAGTATTTTTGGCAGGTGTCACATGTACAGACGTATTGCATGCAATCCCTTTCCATAGTGGTCCAATAATACTCCAACTTTATGATCTTAGAGGCCAAGAGCCTGCTATTCATGTGGGTGCCACAAATCCCTTCATTGACGTGCTCCATGATTGTTTAGCTTACTTGTTGAGTGATACAAACTAGGTGGAGACCATTATATTGGCGCTTGTAGAGTTCTCTGCCTTGAAGTAAGTACTGAGCTGCGAGACGCCTCTGAGCTCTTTGTTGCTTTTTTGTTGCGCTGGAAGGGTATATACTAGTTTCTAGGTAGTCTTTGATGTGTTTGTACCATGGCTCTTCCGGATCGAGGTTGGGCACCTCATTTGTTTAATCTAAAGTGTAGACGTATGCTGGTTCTTGTATTCGCTCAATGACTAAGGGCATTTGGATCACTAAACTCGGGATTCGCACCATGGATGCGAGCTGTGCTAGTGCATCTGCAAATTGATTATCTTCGCGTCATAGGTAGGTGTATTCGACTTTGTCTACCTGGGATGCAATGCTCTCAAGATAGGACTGATACAGAGTAAGGCTTTCATTTCGTACCTTGCATCGTCCTGAAACCTGGTTTATGATGAGTGAAGAATCACCATATACCCGTAATCTCTTAGCGTTAAGTGCAACGACAGCTTGTAGTCCCAGAATACATGCCTCGTATTCTGCGGCGCCCATTGCTAGTGACGTCGAAGTCGAGCATGACAGAAATTGGGGTATGCTCCTCTTGTGGTGAGATTAGAAGCACTCCAACTCCACATCCCTTTTGATCAAATGCACCATCAAAGTATAACGACCAACTATCTTCCTTGGTCATCATAAGTTCCTTGTCTGGAAAGTCAAAGTGCTCAAGAAGGACTTTGTCTGGAGAGTTTGCTAAGAACTCGGAGACGATACTACCTTTGATGGCTTTTTGAGGCACGAACTTAAGGTCAAATTCAGTGAGCATAACCATCCAACTAGACATGCGTTCGTTGACTGCTGGCTTTTCAAAGAGGTATTTCAGAGGATCCCCTTTGCATACGATGTTTACGGTATGTTGAGCAATGTCAATGTCGAAGCTTTCGTGAATGCCAAACTAAAGCCAAAGCATAGTTTTCTCCTAGGTAAAGTAGTTCCTCGTATGGAAGGAATTTCTTGCTGAGGTAGTAGATAGCATTTTTCCTTGCCATCAATTTCTTGAGCGAGCATTGCTCCAGCGGTGGTGCTGTTGTTGTAAGATAGAACGTAATGGATGCCTAGGGCGAACAGAAGCTAACACAGGAGATTGCTGAGTATTCCTTGATCCTATTGAAAGCTTGTTGGAAACTATCATCCATTTCTTGGGTGCACCTTTCTTCAGCTTCTTGATGTGGTTCACGGAACCATGTTAGTGGATATGATCCTGCTGATGTACTGGAGTCGCCAAAAACCATCGAATCTCATTTCTTTTGCGATGGCGTAAGTTTACATGATTGCTTTAATCTTGTTAGATGTCTCGATGCTCGAGAGCTATGGTAAACATAGGAGCTTGCTGCAGTACTCCGAATGCGCACTTTTGCGGGTTGAGACGCATGTTGAATTGTCGGAGTCTCTGGAAGAACTTCCCAGTGCAAGGGTTGTCCTTCGTGGTCTTTTTGACTGACAATCATATCGTCGGCATAAACCTCTACTTCTTTGTGTATCATGTCATGAAGTAGCAGTGGCAGCTCATTGATATATGTGGCGCCTACATTTTTGAGACCAAAGGCATCACACTGTGCACATAGAACTCACGGAGTGGTGAAGGTTTGTCTTTTCCATGTCTTCTTCGGCCATTTTGACTTTATTAACCCGCATATTCAGCATGAATGAGAGCAAGGCATGATCTGTTGTGTTGTCTATGAGAACGTCTATGTGTGGTAGAGGGAAGTCTTTTCAGACTTGCTTGTTTAAGTCACGAAAATCTACACACATTCGAACCGTCCATTTTCTAGGTACTGTAATTGCACTGTCTGTTGAAGGCCCCAGAAAGGGTCGTTGGGAAAACCTAATGGTGCTCTCAAATCATAATTTATATACCGATCTAACAACTATACCAAAGCATAGAGGTGAGTAAGGGGTCGATCCTCTAGGAGGATACAAAGGAGTTTAAATCTAAACTACACTAGCTTGGGAAGTGAACATACTTTGAAGTGTGAAATTGAACTAAAACTAGCTAAGCAAACTATTGAAATAAGCTTTGGGGAAAACCATTATTTTAAACAATTGGAGTAACTAGCGTCACTCTATAGTAAGTGAAATATCAATCAAGAGTGAGTTCATCTCCAACAAATAAGGTGATTGAATCATGGTTTGGAATTGTGATTAACATCATCTCCACGTAATTAACCTCTCAAAACAAGTTCAAACCCAAGTTCCCTAGTTCTTAAATATTGAGCAATCAAGAATCAAACCAATGCCCAGTCAACCTACCATCCCTTGCAAAGGGATAAGGCTTAAGAAATACAAATCAAGGCAAAATGATGATTGGAGAGAACAAATTATATCATCTTGGCATCTGTAAGGATATAAAAGGGTCACTAGCCCTCTTAAGTATAAACTACTCAACATATTGTAACAACAAGAATAGCAAGAAACAAAGGAAAGCATGAACTAGAAGCCATTAAAGAAGGAATCTCACAACACGAGGGTATCAAACAAAACAACCTAAACTACTCCAAAACAAGAAAACTATGATCAAATGTTCACAACACAAGGCTATAAAAAACTCAAGTATCAACAATACCACAAAATTGCATAAAATGAAATCATACAAAACAAGAGCAAACTACAATAAAGAAATTACTGTAGGGCTTCGCCCCGCTTAGGGGGCGTGACCTCAGCTTTAGTGTCATGGAATTGAGCCATGGAATCCGCATGTGAATGCGTTGGGGTTTGTTGTCGATGAGGGATCGCCCATGTGCTATATAGGTTATTCACGGACGCCCAAAACGTTGGGTGCCAAACTAGTGGCCCAAAATAGGTCCAGTAACCAAAGTGTGGGTTCGGGGACATGGTACAGATTGAATCAGTAACCAATCCGCCCGCATGTAGCGGCCTGTACTCGGTCTCATTGTTAGTTCATAAGTCATAACATTGAATTCAAAGAGCCTATTGAATTGATCTTGAAAGCGCCTAACCTATATTACTAGGTGGGTTGCCTATTACAAAACATGACTCTACCATAGATAAGGCGATCACTTGATTGTTAGTCAATAATAATAAGGTGCCTATAAAACCGGTCATCCATGATTATCTGATTTAATGTGATACGCAATTGAATTCCGGTCTTGTTAAGCAGTATATACAAGTGTGATAGAATATATATATATACAATATGGATACATCACCATGAGAAACCATAAACATGAAAAACATGTTATATAATGTACGCCATCCTCACTTGTCACTCCATCAAATTATTGTTAGTTTAAATCGAATAAAACGATTAAATCGAATAACACGATCCGTGAAGATGGCTATACAAACACAAAGAGAATGTTAGTAATGACTAGCAAATAAACATAACAATGAAATAAAAGGTACAATGAAATAAGGAAAGTGAAACTTAACCCTATTTATTTACATGAATCAAATAAATGTGAGTTTCTACATTGTGTTGATTTAATTGAAACTCGCAATAATAATTAGTCAAATTAAAAAGTGACAAAGGAATTAAGTAGAGTCAAAAGTATGTTTTGGTGTAATCTCAGATTTACATTGATTTCGCTTGTTGAATCGAAACAGAATCGATGCTTAGAACTCAAGAACGAATGTATTTAGAGTATGAGAGAGTAGAGAAAGAATACGCAAGTTAGAGACAGGGAGAGATAGAATAGACGTGTCGAAAAATATGTGTCTTTTCGGATGAGAAAGGCACGTATTTATAGGCCGAGGGGAAAAGGAGGAGAAAACCTGCGAAAAAATATATACGCAGGAGGGCTGCGTATATATAGGGAGGGCTGCGTATATACAGGTGGTCTGCTATATCGCAACCTCTGCGTATTATTTTTTCCAAAACTCGAAAATATTTTTGATTTCCTCCGATTTTATTTTCGTGATTTGCCTTGATTCGACGCACCTAGACACCCTTGCTCTCCAAGCAAGGAGTTCTAGAGTGTTCTAGAAGGTTCCACGATTTTCCGGAGTATTTTCTGTGTATTTTGTATTTTTTTGTATTTCTTCGTATAAAAACTTAAAAAATCATAGAAAAATGTAGAAAAATCAGAAAATAATCTAAAAATACTGGTGAGCTCAGAAAAATGTGAAGAATGCAATGAAAGGGAAATTATGGAGATCACCAATATAAATTATTTAAAAAATCCTAAAAATAGAAAATATTAAAATAAATAAAAGAAAATATTTTTGCCCCCTTTATTCGTCCTTTGCTTAATAGTTCCGAGTATGACCTCAAGTATTTCAACTTTTTTGAGTTCAAACATCTTTTCTGAGTCGAAACAATCGCGAGAACGCGGTATGTTTTCTCACGGTTACTCCATTTGGGGAGACACATTTAGGTGTCTACACTAACCAAAGAAATGAAATTACCTCGAAATTTTAGGTCAAAAGCATATAAGACTTGTAAGATTTGAGCAAGAATTTAGAAAACTAGGGCAAAAACAAAAGCTTCAAACTACTCTCTAATGGTGGATTGAAGAAAGAAGAAGAAGATGAAAAAGAYATCTGAAAATCTACTCTCTATTTGCTACTTGTTACTCTACTTGTTCTATTCTATGTTATGCTATCTTTTTTATGTTTTCTCTCTCCTAAAACTATATATACAAAGCCAAAATACAAGCTTAACTATTTACAAAATTGCCATTACTAAATTACACATGTGCTTCGAAACACCTCTAAGTCATGTCAAAAGTGTAGAAGTCAACATCCGGAGTGCCACATGAACACTCGTGCGGACGCGCGTGCGGACGCGCGTGCGGATTCGCATGCGAGATGGTACGCGCATGCAGACGCGCGTGTGGGCCCAGGAATGCACGGCCGCGCGTAAAATGCTACTGGAATGGCTGCAGGTGCGGACGAGGTGGGCGCGTACAGACGCGCGTGCGAGCCCAGGAGGCGCGTGCGGACGCGCGTGCAGGCAAGACATGCGCGGCCGCGCCTAAAACTCTTATGGAATGAAGGAGGGTCCTGCAGGCGCGAACGACTAGGCGCAGGTGCAYGTGCATACGAGCAAGTGACGCGTGTACGGACGCGCGTCCGCACCAAAAACCTTTCTGGAAGTTTTGGAACTTTCCTGCAGGCGCGTGCAAACACTCGTGGATGAACTTGGACGCGCGTGCGACCGCTCAACTGAATTGTCCAACTTTGAACGGCCATAACTTCTTGCTCGGTGCTCGGATTGCAGCATGTAATATATCATTGGAACGCTCTATGAGTCTACTTTCCAATGAAAAACGCCTCAGCTTCAAACTCAAAGTATACAAAAAGATATCGCTCGAAGAATATGTTAGAGCAAACGTTTAAGCGCCTTAAAGCTCATCCAAAGCAACCAAAAGAAAACCAACAAGTTGGAAAGCTTAGAACCAACATGTGAACATCTAGGCAACTTGCAAAATACTTACAAAGCTTGTAATTTAGTGTACAAAGAAAGAAAAGCAGAGAAAACCAAGGAAAAACATACAAAAACCACTAAAAACTAACAAAGCTTTGCAAAACTAAACAAAGTGGAAATATAACCAAAAGGCTAGTAAAATGATATTGAAAACACACAAAATGGCCAAAATAAGGAAGAAATAAGTGCCTAAATGTGACCATTTTTGGCACTTATCAGTTGTTTGATGACTTCTTGATGAATGTTAAGGGCAACATTTGGTTTCATTCGACGGAGCTTTTGCTTGATTGGCTTAGCCCCCTCTATGAGTGGAATTCTGTGATGTGCGATGTCTGGAACAATCCCTGACATGTCATCATAGGACCAAGTGAAAACATCCCGGAACTCTTTCAGTGTTGCAACCGATTCATCCCTTTCTTGCGGACCATGTGTCAGACCAATCTGTATCTCCCGCGGCGTGTCGTTGTCGGAGATGTCTACCTTTTCTGTTTGCTCGATGATGGAAGTTTTCTTTTRGTGCTCTTCCATTTCCATTATTAACTCATTGTTGTTTTGTTTTCGAGTTGTGAATTAAAACAATCATAAGAAGGAAAAGAGGAGTAAGCAGAAAGGAGCATCTTATTAAATTCTAAAAAGAGTACAGATAAGTTTGGCGGAGAGAGAGAGAAAGAAAGTAAAAAAAAATCTATATTTATGAGAGGTTTATAGATCTATTTTTGTTTTTTGTTAATTCTAATTATATGTAACAAGCACTATAATGGTCTGATTAAAACAACGAGGAATGATGCAAGAGATAAACGTCATAACGGAACTAACCACCGCTTAAATATTTGGTGACAATTTTAAGCACTATCCTACTGGAGTAATATGACATTCACATACAACAATAATGTGAGACAGTGCTCGTTCAAAAAATAGCTATCTTCGCACGGAACCAAGTATAAAACTTGTCGTAAATAATAAGGATTTGACGTCCAGACTGAAACGCGATATGCATCACAGGTTGATTCGAACGATAGGAACTTGACTTCTGGATCCTGTGGCAAACCCAGTACGGTAGCATAGACCTAACGCGTTGAGCGGCGTAGACAATAGCGTTTCACTTCCAGCACGCGTTCATCAAGTACGACTCCCTGTCAATCAACACCATATCACAATGGATAGTTGAAGACACTTCGCATGGCACTTCAAAGTAGGACGTGAATACCATAGCATCCTTAGAGCAGCTCATGATAGACCGCGTTTGTCAAAGGAGAAATAGCTCTCTTCAGGACAAAATTGCAAGAATCAAGAATTAATGCTGAGACCTGACAGAACTAACTGCCACAATCCAAATGAAGAGAGGCCATCACCCTTCTCAATGAACACCAAAGCAAGATGAAGAGGATCGATAATCTCTTAAAAGCAACGACTAGTGATGAACGCACCCGTTAAATCTAATACAACAAGCGAAGATACATAGGAAGGCACTGCCTATGCCTAACGCCACTCAGCAACCATCAAAACATTGACATACATATTCTCCAAACAAGGCCAAACGCATACATCCTTAATCGCTACACTTTGGAACAAGGCCTACCTCTATAGTGGTAGCATAAACACGTTTTGCAAAAACACACAGAGGACATGGCCCTTATGAATACTGAAGCATAATGTCATCCGTACCGATTGAGGGAAAGACCAGTCCAAGACCTTTGACTAACATACTGCGCCGTCTACCCGTTTGCATGTCAAAAGCTATAAACAAAACATGCCAAAGTGCCTAACGATAGCGAGAAGACGAGAGATTCCTTCGATACCCATATCCGTCTCCCTTCGCAGCCAAATAACAGAAACCGTTCCTTAACTGGTCGTGCCCCTCTATCCATCTGTCGAAAGACCAGTATGCAGATACATAATGAACAAGTTTACATAAACAGAGAGGATAGCTTCATTATGATTCACTTCAAATACCTTCCAGAAAGACGACAGATCTTTTGAAGCCCCTTCTATGGTCAGCACCTGCTCCACAAGTTCGTGAGAAGGTTCAGGTCTCTACACAACCCTAGGTCGAGAAGATCGCCTAAACACTTGCCACAAAACCCCCGACCACCGACCAAATGTCCTTCAAGTCAAATCAACAAACCGCCACCATATCCCCATCACATAGAGCACATCTCATCATCAACAGTTCTTAAAAAGATCAAGGACAGTGTAAATCCATGGGAACACTCACCGCTGATTGCCTACCTCTTCTAATAAGCACTACTTGATATGAATGTGACCTAATGACTCACTCAAGCACGACAGCCTAAGGGTGGGAATAGATCAAAAAGCATTGTGGACTGCTTCGTCCCCTCCTTACAACGATTTCCAGAAGAGGGATACTCCAATGCGCAAGGGCAGTGAGACATTACCAAAGCTCAAATCTACATAGGTCATTTGCAAAATAATCATGTGCCGTATGACATGTAGTTGACAAACGGGAGACCACGAAGAGCTCCACTATATGCAACGATCTGCTCCATGAGGACCGACCAGCACCACGGTTAGATCTTCAACGAGACAAGAAGTTGCACACATGCAATCCTCACAATCTGTCACATACAAAGTGCATCTCGAACAAATAACAGACGGACGTACATTCTAGCATTCAGTATGGCTCACACTAATCGTACCAGGAGCCAAGTTGAGCAGAAAGGAGCATGTCCAAATATCCATCTGTGGATCGAACACAAGGCCCAACTTGTCACAACTTTCACTACTAGGACGACCCATGGCTTTCAATGGTCTAGAGTCGTCCCTTCTAACACTCCACCAAAATGGTTGAAATGCATTGGAAGGATGAGACCCACTCACACATGATTTGCATCACTCTATGAGAATTAAAGCAATATTAGTAAACCTAATTCTATGTCTGAAACATGATGAAAAAGTGATGAAGATTTATGTGAGTGATTTACCGTAGGCACTCTTGAGAAGCACACAGGTCCTTTATTAACTTCCAGCCACATTCCAACTTCAGTGGTAAGCATATACAAAAGAATAGAGGGCACTTCCTTGGGAAATGACGTCGGACTGCGCAAGCAGAGCAACCATCCCTTCGGACCGAAGCATAGGAGGGATGACAATTCCGGTATGGAATACATTCTCCTATGCAAAGAGCGAGTCTGGATAGAGTTCATACGCAACAATGTCTCCACGAAGAGAAGTACGAAATGCAACATAACTCACTCAGGTCAACCTAATATACCTGCTTCACACTGCTCAAATAGAAGTCATAAGCATGGAGATGTGTTATCCATGCTACGATTCCATGAGAAGCACTTCCACCAGAACTGGATGCAAATAGTACCAAAATACTCAAGAATTCAAAAAGTAACGTTTTGTAATCGAGAGGAATCTATACCACAACAGCGAAGCATTGTCCTAGCAATGGACCTGAAACAACAGAGCTGCTGGAACTCCTACAGAATTGGCCAAAGAAAAATCACACCTCCCAGGGTCCGATAGCGACACTGCACATCAAAAGGTTCTACATGCAATAACAAGGGTATACGCAAGGAAGCATTCGCCCCACTACTCTCATCACTACGAGATCCGAACTGTTCTATGCATTGCGCAAAACCCAGGTTAATTATTACTCCAAGAGGCAAAGGTTCATCAGTTGCACATGGCGAAGGAGCCACATGCTCGAGTATTTTGAATTTGAGACTAGTGCTGAGTCTCAAGTTCGTAAGCATAGCGATAACTAGTCCTAGGAGTGTCCTCTGAGCTGTCAAGGAGCAGTTAACCCCCGTCTTCTTTTGTGCAATCAAGCCTCTCGGAAGTAAACAA
>SNQN01005985.1:7470-17470 GCA_008642245.1 Bassia scoparia
TTCGTAATGTCGTACTTTTCCTCATATGCAAATGTCACAAWGGCAAGGGACATACCACTGAAGATTGTAAGGCCCTACGGTCCCTAGCACTAGAAAAGTCGAACAGTCGCCACCCTCCTTTACGTCCATAAAACCCTGCGAGGTTCTCCAAGGCATAAATACTCTCGCCTTGGTTTTCTGCTGCACGAGATTTGAAACACTGAGTGCAAAGGGTTAGTCGAGCACGGAACCACTCGGGATCAGCTTCCGAGAAGGCCCGTTTGGTGGAATCCAGACAAGTATTGTAGATGTCATCAGAGACGTGGGTCATGACCTTGAAGGATGACATAGTGTATTATTTGTTTATACTCGTTTTATTTTTGAAATAACATCTAATATTACCAACAATGATATTACCAGAACAAACCCTAACCCTAAAACATTATACATTTGTTTGATGTTCAATCAACAAATTTACAATTTCACATATTATAAATAAATTAATTTAAAAGTGTACCTTCAACTTCAGACCAAAATTGAAAGAATACAAACTAGCGAAGAAGCAAAACAACAAGATAAAAAGAAAGATATCAATCACATTCCTAGAGATTGGGTATGTTAAGAATATCAATTGCAGGGTAACCCAAGAGTTGTCTTCATGTCGATTCCAAGAATTCTTAATTAAGATTATTAGTAATAAAAGTACTAGCCATTTATTTTGCGAGGAAGAAGATGTCGAATAGATTTTTATTTGACTACTGAAGCCCTTTTTTTACCATAAGCTGTTAATTTGAATTGTCGCCTAAAACCGATTATACGAAGGATGAGGTTGCTTTGGTCCATCCTGTTAATGTTCATGGTGGATTTAGTATTGGGGCATGATTACTTTGAGAATATTGTCAAGCCGATTGGATCTACTGAACTTGATCAAGCAACTCGATCAGACCATCTTCAATATGCTCGTGCCGATTGAGGTTAAGCTATAGCACGAGTTCCTTCTATGTTGCAATTCATTAATGAAAAGGAGTTGACTGATGTTATGTTGAATGTCGTTGGCACCTATTCTTATGTTCTGGCTTGTAAGACTTGGATAAGGGGAGCCGCAGATAGGCGCCGGAAAAGCCATCTAAGGAGAAGCCGATTGGACAAAAGAAAGCACCTGCTGATTTTCAGGTTGTGGATGAAACCTATTCTTGCACCTGTTGAGGCATCTTCTTCTCATGCCCCTAAGCTTGTTGTTGATGCAGATGTGGATGTACATACACCTAGCTCTCTGATTCTRTCTACTGCAACTGCGGGTTTTGAGAAGCCCAAAATATCTGCTASAGTTAATTTCACAGCTCCTAAGATGACTTTGCTGAAGAATGGGTTTGAAGTCCTAATTGATGAGGATCGTGACAAGGCTCAGGAGGTTGGAGCTGGGGTAAGGGGTGCTGGCTCTTCTATCCCAAATGGATAATCTACTTTGTTGGAATGTTAGGGGAGCTAACAACCCTCACAAAAAAGTTCTATTAAGAGCTTCCTTAGTAGTCAGTAGTTTGGGTTTGTGGCTCTCCTAGAAACGAAGGTGAGGCCTCATCGGATGGGCTCCCTTTATTCAAATTTGTTTGCAGGGTCGTGTTTCTCTTCTAATTCTACACATAATAAACATGGGAGAATTGTTATTGCATGGAATCCTTTAGCTATTTTTGTTAGTATTCTAATGGTCACTAATCAGTTAATGCATCTGTTGTTGCAACCTAAAAGTAGCTTTCCTAGTTTCTTTTGCTCTGTGTTTTATGCTCGTAACGATCGATTCTTGAGAAGCAAAGTGTGGTCTGATTTTATTTCCTGTCAGTAGAATATTCAAGGTCCTTGGCTCATCTTAGGAGATTTTAATTGTGTACTGAATGAGAGCAGCCAGATCGGCCGGCACCTCTCCAACTATGGAAAAATTAATGCCTAAGAGGAGTGCGAGAATGGTCAAATGCAGAGTCAAGTCAGTGGAATTCTCAGTATAAAACAGAGATCTAGATGGTATGTAATGCGTCAAGGCTATTGGCCACTGAAGCTGGATACAGCACACCCCGAACGCAACTTGATCTTCGCGATCCAGTTCGAACATCCCTGTTTCGGCTTAGGACTACTAATCCGCTAATCAGATGGAAAAGTTAAATTTGAAAAACCTAGCAAGTCTGATCCTAATAACAGCATGTTCAAAGTGGTGCAGCCCCCGCTCTCTTGTCAAGGCCTTTGCGCCTTCAAGTCCACGCAAGCTAGAAGCAACACAACAACGGGCTAAAGGAAAAAACATCGTTAGGACTTACAAGTAAGGTACCACCCTCCGCGAACGTCCGCTTAGCTCCTCAGCCCAACGTTCCAGCACATCCCCTCTTGACCCAGCCCGTGGCTCAGTCATCGAGCAAGCAAGCGCCAGCCTTGCAAAAGAAACGTGTCTCGCACCACATTTGTAGTTTCTGAGCAGCAAAGCAAGAGGAACTTGGCTAAGGAGGGGAAAATCTGCTTATCTATCAGGATTAAACATAAAAGCTGCAGAATATTTGCTAATAGATGAATCGCGTCAATGTACATACTCAAATGGTATGTGAAGCTTTGATTATATAATCAACGTTTGGGCTCCGATTCATTGATAGAATGGCTACCTCCAACGGATACCTGTGACTGCCTGGGCCGCTTTCTCTCATGCACAACGGATCTGCTTGCGCTTGCACGTAATGTGAATAAACAAGCTATGTTCCATTGCTAGATAAGCCCGAGCCAATGTTTATAAGCCCCTATTTCAAGACACATGGAATCGATATCGACAGTCGTGACGCAGGCGTGAAGGACTGTTTAACCTGCTGGACAACCTCTAGGAAGATTACTCCCCCCCTGCTTCTCCTATAGCCTAAACTAGTTGGACCAGCGGAATGTCATCGAATTAGAAACCCATCCATGCACACACTCACTAGTTTAAAAGCTTCCAAAGTGTTATGTGGCAGATGAAGCCCAGTTCTCTGATATAAGCTGGAACCGGGGCTCTTTGTCATTGCGATGATTATTAAAATTATGAGTGTAGACTGGTGAGGCATTATAATAGGAAATCTGTCAGACCTAGTTGCTTGCTGAAGATTGATCCTCCAAAGGCCTATGATACTGTTAATTGGGCTTTCTTGAAAGATTTCATGTCTATTTTAGGCTTTCCTCCTCACTTCCTCAAACTGGTTATGCAGTGTGTTTCAACTCCAAAATTCTCTTTGGTTCTTAATGGCTCTCCTCATGGTTTTTCTTCCTCCAAGAGAGGGATTCGTCAAGGGGATCCACTTTCTCCACTTCTCTTTGTTTTTGTCATGGAGTACCTTTTCAAAGTGATAAGGCATATGGTTCTGCACAAACCTTTCAATTTTCATCCTAGATGCAAATTGCCACAATTGACCCACATGTGTTTTGCTGATGATCTGGTTATGTGTTGTAAAGGTGAGGTTGCCTCTATTCAAGCTTTATTGGATTCCTTTCAAATTTTTGCTCGCTCTACTAGTCTATAGGTCAATRTGCAAAAATCTAAGATTGTATGTAGCGTCATGCCTGATTCGGAAGTCACAAAGATTCTGCAATGCTCTAGCTTCTGCTTGGGCTTACTCCCATTTAAGTATCTTGGTGTTCCTATCAGTCCCAGGAAGATATCTTCTAAAGATTGTGAATATTTGATTGATAAAATGACTCACAAGATCATAGTGTGGGAATCTAGGCATCTTTCTCTCTCTGGGAGGGTGCAGCTTATAAATTCTGCCCTAATGATTATACACGTGTACTGGACCCAAATCTTCATTTCGCCAAGTGTTGTCATGAAAGAGTTGCAAAAGATTTGTAGGTCTTTTTTGTGCACTGGTAAAGCTCGATCTTCTAAGCCTGGGCATATTAGATGGGAAGTAGTTTGTTCTCCAAAAAGAACGGGTGGCTTGGGAATTTGGGATGTTCTTCTTTGGAATAAGGCTAACTTGGAGAGACATGCTTGGGCCTTGGATCAGAAAAAGGACAATTTGTGGGTCCAATGGATTCATGTAGTGTACTTAAAGCAAACTGATTGGTGGTTGTATAAAGCTCCTGTTGATTCTTGTTGGTATTGGAAGAAAATTTGAGGTCTTAAGAAACTGTTTGTGCAGCTTGGGTTACAACAGGAGATCATGGGAATGGTTAGGTATTCTGTTAGCACCATTTATTGGAAAATGAAAGAAGCWCRAGATGTTCAATTGCGTGTTGCTTGGTTTAATGTGGTGTGGAATAGGTTGTGTGTTCCTAAACATGGGTTTATTATGTGGTTGGTTATGCATAATAAACTTAATACGCGAGACAAATTTTTTAATGTTGGCATTTGCACTGYTGCTTGTTGCTTATTATGTCAGAGTGTGACTAAATCTCAYGAGCATCTTTTTATCCTTTGCCCTGTGTCTCAGAATGTATGGATGTGTATTGCAGGGTGGTTGGGATTCTGAGGTCCTCATCATGGTTTATCCTCCATTTGGAAGCAAGAGGGATTTTGGTGCCTCTAATTTTCGTGGCAATGTGATTCTTGTAGGCCTTCAAGCTACTGTATACATTGTGTGACAGAGCAGGAATAGATTCTTATGGAATAACTCATAGCCCAATTGTTTCGAAATGATCAATGTAATCAAAGAGATTGTGATAATGTGTATTAGGAGTATTATTCCTAGGAAAAGTTCCAGGAAAGATGTGCAATGCTTTGAATCTTTGTATTAGTTTGTTTTTGTGCTCCATTAGGCCAACATAGTTGGGTTAATCTTTAGAGYACTTAGGATGTATGTGATGTCTTTTTAGCTTAATAAATTTTTACTTTTATTGATAAAAAAAAAGTTGCTGAGGGTTATGGTGATTAATTAATGCTTTATTTTATTTGTACGTGATTTTACTTTAATTTACTAATTTCAATGTTAAAGTTAACACCAAGTTAACAGAATCTTGTTTAAAGTACCCGAGTTGCAACTTTTGCAACTATGGTACGTAAACTGCAACTATTACCTAAGTTCGGTACCTAGTATTGCATTGAACTCTAAAAAATTTCATTCACTCAATTACTCTTTTACCTAACTTAGTCAATGTTTTTACCTAATTTACTCTACTACTTTATCTAAGTCAATCAACTGTTAAATATCGTACAAAAATAGTATGAAACATAAAAATAACGGAGGTTGTATATTACATTTGCTCAAAGTATACGGAGTACTCATTAAACTTTAGTCTTCTTATTTTCCGACTCATAATACAATAGATACTTTCCTTTTTCACTCTATCCATTAATTAGCACAAGTGCACAACCATTATTAGTAGAATAAAATACAAGTTCATTATTTAATACCAACATCCGAAATTATTAGGTACAGGAAATAAAACCAAMATTCCAAAATTAAAGGACATCGAAATTTGCTGTTGCAGTGACTAAAAGAGGGTTTCTTCGACCAACAGCAATACCTACTCTTTCATCAACATCCAAAGTCTCTCCTCCTTTTATGTTTGGCAAAGTCCAATTGAATCCACTAAGGAGGTTGGCTAAGACAAGTTCTACAATGGCAATACCATATGGTGCACCGGGACAACCCCGCCTTCCTGCTCCAAACGGGATGAACTGCGAGTGTTGCCCCCCATAGTTGAATGASACAGAATTGYCCAAGAATCTCTCTGGTCGGAATTCCTCTGGTTCTTGCCATAATTTAGGGTCTCGTTGTATTGCCCATGCATTAATGATGAGCCGAATATTTGGATTAATCTCATATCCCTCTATTTGAACCTTTTGAGAACACACCCTAAATCCAAACAAAGGGACTGGGGGATGTAGCCTATTAGTGTCTCCTTCACTATGCTTTAGGTACTTCATTACTCCAGATCATCTTCGGTTACTTTTGTACTATTTTTTATGACCGATCGTACTCATCTTGCAGTTTGTTCATAATCGTCGGGTTCTTAACAATTCAGCAATTGCCCATTCTAATGTTGTTGCAGATGTTCTGTTGCACCAACAAACATGTCCTGCAAAATCAATATTACGGACTACTTGCATAAGATTTAATGAATAAATTATTTTCAAACAATTTAAATCTATACTTATTAGTATTTAATCTCCCTCAACAACGTAATGTGATTACATGACAAATCATATCCTTCACTCTTCAGGCAATTTGTCATTAACGACTTGTTTAAAGGAGTATTATGTTTATGTGACAAACCACCTTTTCAACGGAAATGCTCTAAAATCACCGTAATAACTTTTTTTTGTTGACCACCACCGTTTCGTCGTTTCCGACAATTGACAGCATAAACTTTATTTTTTTAATTTTTTTCCTTTTTTGCTTAATCGTTTCCCCTCCCCTCTAAAAAAGGGTTTTGTGGTGCGCAAATGGGGCCTGAATCGTGTTGTTTGGGTGGTGATCTATGTTCAGTGGCAATTCTAGTTTGGGTCGAAATATGGTCCGAAAAGTGTGGGGGTGTGGTTGGAGTCAAAAAGGGGGATTTATTGGCTAAAATGGGAAAAAAAGAATATCAAAAAATGGGGTTTATAGTCAATCAACGCCGAAAATCGACGAAAGGGTGGTTGTCATCAAAAAGCTTTTTACGGGTGTTTTAAACTATTTCCCTTAGAAAAGATTGTTTGTCACAAATACCCCTTTTAAATGTGATTAATGACAATATTCCCAACTCTAATGACATATCATTGTTTTCTTCTCAATAAAAGATCATCTTAACTATTTGAATCTTAACTTCACTTTTAATTTTAAAAGTATTTTTATTGTTCTATACTCTCTATCATGTCTTTAAATTTTAACTCATAAACTATTCTTTGTTGTCATTATACCTTTCACATTTGCTAGTAGTGATTTTCCACGTAATAATTTTTATTTTCAAGCAAAATAATCAAAACTACCCGCTTTTGTTCACTTCGAAAGCAATTTATCAGGATTGTTTTTTTATTTAAAATTACTATCCATTTTTTTTTTTTTTTTGCGAATCACTAATACATTTCGTATTTTGGCTCACTAACACCGTAGCAACGATCTGCATGTGACATCGCATTTAAAACCACCAACAACCACGCAAACCACTCCACATTGTTGTTGTCCACCCCGAAACACACCAACAACCACCAAAACGATCGTGCTGAATTTCTAGTCTTTTCATAACTATTCATTCCATTTTTGGAAATGGTTCCTTCATAAAAGTTGTAGTATTCAAACATACATGAATTAGCTAAAAATCAAGTGATTTGGAGTTGTTTTATAATACTTATGCCTCGACAAGTTTGGAAATATTAAAAGTGGTAGTGATTTGCAAGCAAACATAAAAATGGGTTGTTTTATATATATAAAAGTCAGGACAATTATGAAAAGTGCCAAAAAAAGTGAGTAGTTGTTAACAATTTAACATATTTTATTCAATATTTCCAAAAATATGAGTTTAACTAAGAATATTGTCCACTAAAAAAAAATAATTAATCAGGTGGCTAATCCATTAACAATTCAACACCTTGTCAAGCTGTAACACCCATCATCTTCAATTCATATTTTAATATAAGTTTGTTAACATTAACAACAAGTAATAAGTTGGTTGTTGGTGCAATGGTGACTGGAATTGTACATAAAGAAGAATCCTTGTTCGATCCTCGTCACAACAGTTGAGATGGAATAATTGAAATTTAACCACACTGAACTTGAGATCCTTCGGATTAGTTCAAAATAACATATATATTTTGGTTCAAATACTAAGTATGTATATGTTGTTTTCTTTTTTTTTTATTCAAAGAATGTTTTATGTTTGGGAACTGAGAAACTTTACTAATTTTCAAGAATATGATTGAATATTTAAAACTTAAGACATTGGAATATTGCCACATTTATATCATGAAAAAAATRCTGTCTGCTTGACGATAACGGTTAATGAAAAAAAAGTGGTTGCAAACAAAAATTGTCTTACGAGGATAAGCGCTTTAATGTTGTTTCTTGAGAGTTTCTCTGGGTTATTCCTCTGAACATCGAGCAAAACGTCAACAAAGTCTTGGTTCCTCTGAAAGTTCTGCTCATCCATTTGTTGATTTTCATTCGACCGAACTTCATGCTCTTGAATAACTTTTTCGATGAAGACATCGAATTGTTTCCATACATTATCGACCCGAGCCTCTAAACCCGTGACGCTATCAACCCAAGCTAAAAACGGAATATAATCTCCAAGACTAACCTCCCCCATCACCGCCATAAGCTCCTTGAATAGATTATAAAAATCACTACTAGTTCGATTATGGTCATTGTACTTGTTTCCTAGCGCAGTTCTAGATATCAGACCTTTTAAGCGCATTACAATGGTTTCACTTAAGTTTATAACTGAACCCTTGTAAGTTCTTATCTCTTCGACTAACTGACCCACTTCATCTTCTCTTATAGGTCGAAAAGAAAGAACCCTTTTGTTAGAGAGAAGTTGTAGCACACATATGCTCTTCATATGTCTCCACTTTTCGCCATACATACCAAAAGCTATGTCGCTACCGTTATAGCAGAGTCTTTGATTGAACCTCATGTTGTATCTGTCTACAAAGGCGACATCATGTGTTTTTAGTATCTCTTCGGCTGCAGTTGCAGACGATACGATTAGGGTTGGTTTGTTGCCAAAGTAAAGCAACATCAGGCCGCCATACTTGTTCGATAGTGATCCAAGGGAGCGATGAGCTAATTTACCCACTAAATGATGCAGATGCCCGATGATGGGTAGTTTTAGTGGAGCTGGGGGCGGCGCCAACGATTTTTTGGGCAATATTAGCAATTTGAGTAAGAGGATAATTGAGAGCAKCAGCGTCAAAGCAAGGAATGAAAGTTCATTTGAAGACAATTTCTCATTCTCAAAGATGTTCATGTTGGGGGTAAGGTAAAGTTTTATTTTTTGAATTCTGTGATTCGGTAACACTAGCATCTTATTCACTATATTATCTGGCTAGTTGCTAGGCTTTCCTTGTACTCTTTAGGTTTATGTTTTTTTTCCTTCCCACGATACCATCTTGTAAGGTTTTTGAAGATTCAACCTTTATTTTACATTAAGGGGTTTTTTGTCACTAACATTTTTTTATAAGGGTGACTTTGTCACAAACATCTTTTTTAAACGAAATTGTCAAAACCATCTTTTGTGATATAAGTGGTTGTTGACCACCCACTTATGGCCGGAATCCGGTTGACCGTCACGTGCCCTCACGTGACTCATTAAATTTTATTTTTTTCTGTTTTTTTGACTTTAATCCTTCTAACCCTTCAATTGTCTCATTATTTATAGCAGCAACCTCTTATTCTTCTCCAGCCAAAATCCTTGCTGCAACGTGAGGAATAAGTACTATTGCTATTAAGAACCAATTTCTTCGAACCTCTTCGTTTCACATATGACCAAAATTGATTAACTCCATTCTAAAATGAATACACCTTAAAATCCGTCCTGTAAATCCATGTTGCATGTTTTTCGCCGTTCTTCAATTCCTCTATCTTCGTCTCCATCAGATAGATTTTAAGTAATTGTTGTGACACACTGGCTATAGTTATCAGTTAGAGCTAGATTGAACATCATAGCAGAGCAACGAGTAGAACGGGTAAAATTCGATTTATAAAGAGATAATGGAAGGGTTAGAGGGGGATTAAAGTCGGAAAAACAGAAAAAAAAACAAAAAAAAATAATGAGTCACGTGAGGCATGTGACGGTCAAGCGCGGATTCCGGCCATAAGGTGGTGGTCAACAACCACTTATATCACAAAAGATGGTTTGTGACAATTTCGTTTAGAAGAGATGGTTTGTGACAAGGTCACCTTATAAAAGATGGTTAGTGACAAAAAACCTACATTAATAACTCAAATTATATATTTTAAATTTTATAAAAGTTGATATTAATAAATTCGATATGCTAACGGATGCCTCGGGACTGTAGATAAGTTATAATTATATTTTCTAAAATGCATTAACTTGGAATGCATGTCAATTCACACGTCAATCAGTATAATTAATGTTT